>JAUUEB010490783.1:0-10704 GCA_032362205.1 Clione limacina | reverse complement strand
TTTTTTAACAAAGAAATATAAGGAAAAATTCCGTGCTTTGAGAAAAGTGGCACTGTAGCCGTTTTCGCGTTGTAGAGTGTGGCACTGTACGGGGGTCCGACTGTAGTTAATAATACTCATTTCCTTATCTATGGAACTCCGCTCCTTAACTGCCTTTGCTGCGTTGAATATCTGAATCTGATAGTCATAGAATAAACTTTAACTGCGTGATGCGGCTAGATAACTTTAGTGTGCCAATACATGTTTCACTTGTTTAAAGCGTCCTTAATAAGTGTAGGAAAAAAAGCTCGAAACATGATCTAAACTGAGTACTTGATGTTGTTATAATATTGTAATCGGAATCAAAATTCGATTGACATCAAGCGTGTGTTTTTAAGCGCGCTTTCTGAGAATAGTTCATCAAAATTTGTGACGTCAAAATAAATTGCAACCTCTAATACCTCTAAAAGTCAGACATTTCCTCTTCCAATTGTTTATTGATAGTTTTTTAAACAACTGTTTACCGTTACAATTTCATGACTTTGAAAATATGAATCAGTTGAGAAAAACGAAAAACAATTATTTAACAATTCATAGGCAATCTGTCAAGTTGTTTATTTCTTAAAATCCTTGCAATACAATTTTTATATTTGTCTTAGATGTAGAGCATAACAGCTGTTATCGTGATATGTTGTCTTGCAGTTTCACCTTGATATATACATCTTGATTTTCAATCTTTACCTTTTCCAATCTTTATTCACCTGCCCAGCTTTTACTACATCCAAACATTCTTGGATCTATCTCACATTGTAAATAATATTATTATTTTCTTCACAAATTGAGTGACAATATGTGTACATAGAATATACCTGTTTATTACGTTTTAATACATTTTAGCAATTGTACAATACTAAGCGTATGTGTCTGTATGTTTGTGTGAACTAAATGAATCTAAATCAATGGTAAGAATTGGTCAGCTTGGGTCAACGGGGCCATATGTACACATTACTCGAATGCATATTTGTAATTGTTTTGGCAGCGCATTTTTTTACAACACTATTATGCATTCGTTTTCTAAGGATCATAAAAAAACGTTATATTGAGTCATTAGTGTGGGGCGGTGAAGAGACGCCCCCGCCCCCGCTCCAACTGACTGTAAGTCAATGTTTCCATAATCATAATGTCAAGATTGTTTTCTCTTTTGAAGATGTGCCAATATGATATAAGTGTTCAAAGACTTACTCCAACATGTAATCCCCAAACATTGTGTCATTAAGTTCATTCAGAACAAACAAGTAACGATAATGCTTTCTCTTCCTTGGCTGTTTTCACGAAGAACAGTATGTTCATTTTCTCACGCCTCCAAACAGCACTTCCCGTTTCAAGGATTCTCCCATCATCCTTGATATTACACCTTTAAGCAATAGCAGTTTGAATCATGTTCCTGCCATCCTTATTTCCCCATCAGCCTTGGCTAACCCATACACTAAATCAATGTCAATACTTTGATAAGAGCGAGTTATTACTCAATAAACTTTGACCTATTTTTAGATGTAGCAACTCATCCTTCATATTTCACACCACCAATAAGTTACTACATGTACACACAATGGATTAACTCTAACCATTTCCATCTGCATTCATTTGTATCAAACTAGATTATAGTATTGTATAAACGCTTAAGTTGTGGGTCTTTTATACCAACTGTTGATCACATTCTTAAACTCAGATTGGATGTTTCGTTGATTCTGCATTCTTATTACATCACTTTACCAAAACAGTACGCATCACCACTCGATAAAAACCTGTCCTTCACAGACGCGTAAGGGCGAGAGGTGTCTCAAGTTGAGGCCTGTCACCAGATCGATGTCTTCATTTCCGATTCCTCTGATGTAAAATTATTGAGTTCTTTATCAGTTCGCTGATTACTCAGCTTCCTATCTTCTTGTTCATTCGCATATAAAGTATTGCTAAATGTCTTTCTTGATTCACTGTCTTCGGTGTTGATGACTGGATTTTTATTAGCATTTGCTGTCGATAAGTGGACGTCTTTTGAACTTTGTAATAACCCAATTGAACTCTCCAGAAAAAGTAGAATGCTCTTGTTCAGGGTCGCGTAGTACTAACTAGTAAATTGTTTCGCTGAACAGGACAAGAATCTTCTTAATACATCGATGATGTTGACGGTTTGACAAGATAAGATCAATGAATTAATATTGTCTTTGATCCTATTTCTCCTAAATTCACAAATTGACTACGGAAGTGTCAAAATCCGTTTTGGCAAGCCTTCCCTAGCCACATATATACTGTTCTACGACGTCGCCAAACGACACCATTCTGTCGTTGTAAGGAAATGTGATGCACCTGTAGGTATCTCAATTTCCAGGAGAGCCAAAAACGTGTTTTTTGTTATAACACGACTTATATATGCATCGCAAGGAACTCATCAATGATTTAAATCAAACCATTTTTTTAGATTTTTTGATTACATCGTGATTCATGAAATATGTATACTTTGTGAATTATAAATCAAATGATATTCTCCCTAACAAAACAGCTATCACGAGCTAAGACAATCTTAAGAAGAGTTACTCATGTAAAAAGAACGTTTTTTCCTTAAAGTTTTCAAGCGTTATGGTTCTCTTCCTTATATAGTCATCGGCCTAAGTGTGAACATATAGGCGTAAACGTTAATGTGACACAAGTTTGGATATGTTTTAATACAAGGATATTAGTTGTTATTTTGTTCACAATGTTGGGTCATGGAGCATCAAAATACCCACCCCATTGTCCCTATTTTTAATGTATCATTTATATGTTCATAATATCAAATCTTGGGTGGCAAAAACATTCACATAAAATACTTGTTTTCAAATGAAACATTTGTTTCGGTCAAATATCGATTCATTGATTGGCACAACATTATTTTCTCCATATGCCTGATTTAAGAAAAGTCTGTCTTTGATAATATTGCCGGGCCAAGGGCGGCCAAAATATCCATCCCCTATGCCATATCATGTATTGCATCCCTTTCTTTGATAACAATTCACGTTATTGGCGACGGAATCAAACATTTCGGACGCTTCTCGGCCATTGCTTTGACAATATCCAAGGTTACCCACCCCATTCCGAATGCTGCGCGCCTGATCAGTTTGCACGAATATTTAATAATTCATTATCTTTGTTAACTTGTCGGGCCAAGGGTAGCCATAATACTCGTCCCCTTCAGCTTCTGATAGAAATGTATTGGTCTATCAAACAATCGCTATAACTGCAGTGACCATTGTACCTTGCAACTTTTGCAACAGACATGAACAGCCTGCCAAACAACTTATACGATTGTACAAACACATTCACCTTCTGCTTGAGACCTCGGTTCTGGCAAAAACAATTTTGACTTCAGTGACCAATTCATCTGTTGCGCGTGATGTCCTGGCCTGTTATACAACAATTATAACTTGACTTACACTATGATATGACCAATGCACCTTCTGCTAGTAAATGTCCCAGGCTGTCAAACAATATATATGACGTGGGTGAACTATGCATCTTCTGCTATTGATTTCGAGGCCTGTCAACTTAAACCTGTGACATCGGTAACCCTTTTACATTCATCTTGGGATGTCCCGGTCTGTTAAGAATTTACAATGACTTCAGATAACCTAGCTTCTTGTTAATGCATCCGGGCCTTTTAAACATGAACTATGACTCCAATGATCTCATCAACGTCTGCTAGTTACAACTCAGGAACTATGACTTCGTTGACCCCTGCACATTCGGCTAGTGATGTCCAGGCCTGTCAAACAAGACCAATGTCTTCAGTGACCCCGGCACTTTATGCTAGGAATGTCCTGGCTTTTTTACACAAGCACGATATTACATAAATATGCACCTTCTGCTGTGGATGGCCTAGCCTGTAAAAAAACAACTATTATTTCATTAAGTCGTGCAACGTCTGCTACCGATGTCTCGGTATGTCAAACAAGAACTATTTCTTAAGTGACAGTTTCACTTTCTGCCAGTGATATCCCGGTATGTAAAACAAAAACGATGGCTTCACCGACCACTGTACCTTCTGCAAGTGATGAAAAGGGTATTTTGAAACAACAACTTCGAATTCAGAGACCCTGTAGCTTCTGTTCAGTAATGTGCTGGCCTATCAGACAACACCTGTGAATTCAAAACCCCTGTACCTTCTGCTGGGGATGTCCCATACCGGCGAACAACAACTATGACTTCACATACCCCTGTACCTTATGATTTGGATGCCTCGTCTCGTCAAACAGCAAATATGTCTTCGCTGACCACCGAACATTCTTCTTGTGATTTCCCTGTCCGTCAAACAACCTTAACAACGGTTCTTATAACCATCCCATGTATGCTATTTTAGTGCCTTAGGAAGCTCTAAGTATTAGTTAATTCATAGAAAGCTGGATCAACTTGTCAAAGATGTTGATATTGACATTGACATTGACCCCAATTTCCTTTAAAGAGAACCATGGTGACATCATAATCTGAGTCCAGTAAAAGTTAAAATATACCATAGATTGCACTAAAGAGATGACTCACATAAGCATGCACTTCACTTTCACCCACTACACCCTCTACCATTACCAACTCAACAACCCACTACACCAGTACCAGCCCTATTAGCTCCCTCGTCCCAACATTACCAGCCCCCACATCACCAGTGGATAATCCACAAATAGAAATCAACATAATACAATTCAGAGTCTCTTTATTCATATATTGATTTGTTTTTATGTATGCATTTCTATGCAATGGGATGACAGCCACAGTTCTGATTTAATCAACCTGAAACTTTAGCAAAATGTGTGTACATAATATTACCAAATGTGTGGTTAAGGTTTTGGTGAAAATCAGTTGACTGTAAGTAAAGTAGTTATCTATTTTTTTTGCCATATGTTCTCTAAAAAAAACCTGCCATGATTCATGAACAAACATGAACTTTCTTCATAAATGGTTAATTTTCACGTCAAATTAATGCAAGGTTCTATTTCCGCCTTAAATGTAAACAAAAGCTGATACAAAGGTTTGCACTACATGCTGATTACAAACCTTATTATTTTAAAGCAGGTTGAGGGCATATTTTTGCCCATAGCGTAGGAGAGAGAGAAAGGTCTAAATGGTGGTATAAAGTCAGAGTGTCCGTGTTTTATTTCTTTGAGTAGCCTTCCCGGGTTAAACCGGGTACTAAGCAACTAGTATGTAATAAGATTCAAAATGTGTCTGTCTATGTGTATGCTATAAGATTACAGCGATAATTCTGACTCAATCGACCCCAAAATTTAGTAATGTGTTTGTAAATATACCGTGACGTGTAGTTAAGCTTTGAGTACCAATTGGTTCATCCTTAAGTTCTAATTAAGAATTTTAGTATTTTACTATTTGTTTCATTGTCCACTTTGTGTCAAAGTGCCATCTTACTGAAGCTAGCTTTCCCTTCCGGCATTATAAGCACTTAAAAGAAAGAGAACGAGAAGTTCCAAAAGTTTATTGAAATGTTGTTTACCTCTTTAGTTGTAGACTGCGATTTTGTTTTGTTTTCGTTGCGCTTCCCGTCTCGTATTTTTAATCTGCTTGTATATCCTCCATCACGGGCAAGACCGGGTACTCGTCCACTACTAGAAATATAAGAAACACCACCATATGTTCCGAGCCAGTCGAAGGAGAGTTTGACACTGTAACACGTAGGCGTAAAGGAAAGAGATCCTAAGATGAAATTAACAATTTTTGTTCATTCGTCATTATTTGTGTATGATGTGTCGTCAAATGTATCTTATGATATCTTTGCTTACATCAGCATGCTCTTATCGGTACAAGCGTACTGATAACCAGGCGCATAGACAAGGGGACATGGGGGAAAGCCTCCCTCCCATTTGAGATCCTAAATCCTTAAAATGTGCACCATTTCTAACTAATCTCAAAGAGTTCGCAGCTTCGCAGCCATTGTTTTGCCCCCCCCCCCTTTTCAAAATCATTGCTATGTGTCTTTTGTAAAAGACCCCACCCTGTGCACTTTCAGATGAGTGTTGCTTATAACATAATCAAATGTACTGAACCTGTTAAATTGTTCTGTATGTGTGATTTTCTTTTGAGATTTTTTTAGTTCGTCGACAATATTTCACTTCACTCTTCCAAAACTAAACATTTCGAAAAAAAATATACTATACAAAAAAAATTATAAGAACGATATTAAATGAATTTATCTATCTATACACAAGTAGATATACGTCTAGAATTACTTCAAAAAAGAATGCCGTAACACTTCCAAAGTAGTGACATACTTTAGTCGTCCTTACAGTTTTGTAGTTACAGCAGTCTTCCTTTCAGATATGGTTCTCAATATTAACTTGATTGTAATGAAGAAAGCCTTTTACTTAATAGTTTGTATCAAAAATGCACTTATGTCAACTGAACCAAGATAGAAAAATGCGTCAATTTTTAACGTCCGATAACCAAATAAAACGATTTTTTTATATTTTGAGAGATACGTATTTTTCTCTTACAACGGCAAAGGGTTGTTGATATTCCCAGTTGCTCTGTTCCCGAGAATCCTGATCTCGGGATTTCCGGGACTCCCAGGAATGGTCGTATTCAATAATGTGTAACATAGTGAGGTGGTTTAATTGCTTCATTTTTATGTCAATATGCGTGTTTTAAAGAGGTAATACACGATAATAAGCAATGAAGTTTTCTTTTGTTTGGTGAAAGCTTAAACATTATTTCAGACATCTAGGCGACATCGAAACTAGGCCTAATCAAAACCAGCCAGTCGATAAATTCAGCTTAATGGAGTTACGCTTTTAAAACACACAGTCTTCATATTTATAACCACAAATTTACTCTCTTCTTTTTTCAAATATATTCACAGTTTGTGTTTACAAATAGCACTGACAATTAAGCACATATATGAAAAGTCAACATCTGCCTCTTTTTCTTTGTATACTAAATTGTTTGCAATTTAAAGTCTGGTTTTTTGTTGCTTGTTGATTGCGACGTTTAATTTGATTTTAATTGTTCTTGAATTATGACAAAAACAAAGGTTATCATTCTTCTATCATTCGGTACCGGGAATCCTGGGGTATCTCGAATTCAACCCTACAGCGGCAGCATTCTACTGCTAGCAGCGCTACTAATGTTGAAATATCAGAAAATAATCATAAAAAACAATATGTAACACTTATTAAGAATTTTGTGAATTTGACTAGCTCCCTCGGGTTGTAACTTCAGTATGAAAACTGTGCTACATCGTATAAGCTCTTTGTCGACTCAGTAATCATTTTAATTTCAAGTTAAAAATCAAAGGTCAGAATTGTAAAAATATTGGCCTCATTTTTTTTCGTTCGTACGCAACATGCTTGTTGATTGAGCTTGCGCATTCAACTTTATAAACAATATTATTTTATCCAAATATTATTGTACAAGACTTCGGTCATAAACTGAGACGACCAATACTACAAAAAAATGATCTACAGTGTAGTAGAATGAGTCATTGATTAGGTCTACTTGCCGTCATCGAATTAGGCTTCGGAAGCTCACCTAACATGATAGGTTGACAGGCCTAGCAAGTGCTATATTGTGGCGTGAGGAGTCTTAGATGTGTGACGAGAAATGTATACAGATATATATTGTCAGCTTATTTCTAGATCATGGTACCTATTGATTAGCTCGCAATTTGCGCCTTCTGGAACACGAAAAGAAATGAATAATGTACGCCATGTAATGCTATTCGGAAATGTAGTCGTATCAATAGGAGCATTTTTTATAATAGATATATTATTTCACGCAGAACTAAATTGTGTAGTGGACATTTTCTTCTTGTCTGTCTGTGTGTCTGTGTGTCTGTGTCTCTGTGTGTGCCTTTGTCTGATTACGCGATAACTTCAGTAAATTTAATTCATTTTTGGAAAGATAATATAGATTAGGTATAGAATAATTGCGATTGAAATCCAGAAATATATGTGACACATTCACGGAGTTATGCCTCTTTTTGAGTTTGTGTGCTATATGTTTTTGTTGTTGATTTGCCAAAAACAGTTAAGAATCTGAAATCTTGCGAATAAGCTCTTAAAAGTGACTATCTAATATCGGCTTTCAATTTTTTTTAAATAATCAATTTAAAAACATAGTTATGGCCCCTTTGAATATTTTGATATATGTCTCTCATAGTTTTTTGCGAACACGCCGTGGTTCAGTCTTCAAAGATATAATCTGAAATATTTCATAGAGGCTTAATTTCTGGGTCCCTTAAACATGTAGTCTTAGGTTTTAAAAACAAAAGAGTTTGACAGAGTTATGTCCTTTTTATGATTTCCAAGTACGTTATTTAGGCAGTGGACACATCTCTGGGAGTAAGATCCTCAAATATGCTCTTCTAGAGATCTTCTAAAACTATTGTTCTCAACATTTTGAAAAATATGTTTATATAGTTATGATCCTTGAGTTGTTTGCTATGTATTATGTGTTACTTGTGTCTGATGTGTACCCTCTACGAGTACTCATTACATAAAGAAAGAAGAAAGAATAATTCTGCAAAATCTTAATACATTTTTTGAAACCATGAACGTCTTATTTGCTAAGAGAGAAGGATAAGTATTCATATTTTACTTAATCAATGCGCTGTCAGTTTGTTGTATTTTCTTATTCACATTAATCTTTGACCTATAGTGATGTTTAAGTCGGGTCTGATCCACACTGCTATAACAACGTCGTGTATTTCTCAGCTACATAATTAATTTTATTCTTATTCACAACCACTCATAATCGTAACGATTTTGAAACGCAGACGGTATAAACACAATTTTTACACTTGTAGTAGCAGAGCCTGACATTTAATTTAAAACAAACATATATTAAATGTTGATAAGCTTACTATATTCACTTACTCTCATATCACTGTTCTTGTAAGGGTAAACTACATACGTTATAATTGAAGTCGGATAGCTGCCGCTCTTTGGGTTGAGTGAGACACCAATACGTTTAAACATGAGTGTATATAGCAGTTCGCTAATGCCAAATCAGTTCTTTTAGTTGGCCATATTGATTCCGTCCGAGTTGACAGTGCTAGTTGACAGTTACCCTAGATAACAAGGAAATGTAAGGCATTTAAATATATACTTTTGTTTAAGAGTTTCTTTATTTTATTTCTTGTTTGTATTAAACAAGAACTAAAATCAAGAAACTCGTAAACAAAAGTATATATTTAAATGCTACATTTTAAGTATTGATGTATCAGATGTTGCCATTAAGATGAAAACGAATGAAAACCACAAACGGATACCGGAAGTAAGGAAAATTGACTGTTTGCATTTCTGAGAAAGCTTTCTGTTCTGCAATCTAGTATATATCTTCCCTAAAGACGATGCATTTAAAGAAAAAAGGATAGCATGTCGCTGTGGTGTAATCATACGCCTTGCACTACTGAGACAATTATGACCTTCCAAAAAATAGTTGCGTATCTGAAAAAAGTATAATATAAATAAACTTTTTTGTACATAATTGACTCGAGTTGTTAAACTGAAAAGCCTCGCGGAAAAAAAAGAAACGTGATTAGCTGAGCGACATATTTAGAAAAAAAAGGTCAGGGCGTCTTTACGCTGCCATTAGATGGCAGCATAAAGACGCTCTGACCTTTTTGATGACCCGGAAACGTGTGACAGTGGATTTTAGTCTTCTTTTAAGTCATACATTCTCATCTTAAACAAATTACAATATCATTCAAGACATTTGATTTCTGCTGAACAAACGCAGTTTGACTGATCGTCATTTTCCTCAAGAAACTTAGGTAGAGTGATTTGAGCGAGTTAACCAAACACAAACAAATGTAGTGCGAAAACTACATAATATATTCATGAGACATAAAAACTACTGACGAACATGGATACACATACAAAAGTAGACACATAAACATACTGACAAGCACTTACGCACTCAAGCAAGCACGCAAACTAACACGCACGCTATATACTTACATTTCCATGAAACTATATTTCACAATATGCTTACTGAAGTTACTTTTTTAGTTAACATTTTCTTGTCAAACGATTTTTACTTGGAAAAGTGATCATTTTTTGACAATTGCAAACAAAACTTGTTAAGAAGTGACGTCTATATTTATCTACTAGCGGTTTACCCGGCGTTTCCCAGGTTTATTCAATCTCAAATCAATTGTCGCCCATACGTGGCTAATAGTAGTAAAAAAATGTTTTGTGGATTTTTACTCGGTCTTGCCCGGGAAGTATACAAAAAGAAAGAAACATGAATTTGGCTCATTTTTAACCACCCTGTAGACCTAACTCCCTCTCCACTATGCGCAAATATGCCACCACCCCTTTTTAAAATCATATTTGAAACACCCCGTATTAGATTTTAACTTTAGTTTCAGCTTTTGTTTACATTTCTCTGAATACGGAAATTGAATTTCGTGTTCATTAGGGTTTGTAGCGTATATTATGTGCGACAGGAAGAAGATGCAAATGTTTTCATATTTAGTTTCATGCCATCTTTGTTCTATATTTTCTCTGGAAAATACGCACCAAAAACTAAAAAGGTAATACAATTTCTTCCAGTCAACAGATTGTCACCATCAGATTCGCCACACATCTGGTAATATCTACTAACAGTTTGTGACAGTTTCCCATCGATTAAGTCTAAAATGTGGCTGTAATCCCATTGCATACACACCCACACAAATAGACACAC
>JAUUEB010490772.1:0-10705 GCA_032362205.1 Clione limacina | reverse complement strand
CCCCCCCCCCTTTTATTTACCCCCCCCCCCCTCTTCTATTGAAAATTAGTCAAGGTGCACACCTCCCCCCCTTGTATTACCCCCCCCCCTTCTAATAAGGGAATGAGAGTAGAAAGTTAGACCGATAAAAACTGAAAAGAGAAATACATTTACAGTTGTGTAAGGTGGTGCACGATATCCCTACCTGACTATATAAAAAGATGTGACCACCATTAGATTCTGAAATAAATCTCGGTGAGCTTACTGTCATTAATTGATTGCCACCTCATGTACATATCAATTTATCAATCAGTGAACCTTTCAGAATAGCGACAATTTACAATTCATGTCGTGAAAATATGAAACACGTCACATAATTCAGTTCCATTTCGTTAAAAGATTATTTGCTAGTGGTCTGGGATAATATCTACACAAAATCTTCGTTATCATCAGGTTCTTTATACCACGATTATGCTCGTCATCTCATGCTCTTAGAAATGTCTTCTCGGTATCGCAATCTTAAACAGAATATCACATTCTTTAGATTTAAGCAAACTCATTATGGATGTTGTATTTCAGATAGTATGTCCTATTGGCATCATCCCATTCTTGTTATTAAGAAAAAAAACACGTTCAAATGTTCTGTTTAATAAGGATTGTGGGAAATAGTAAGATATTTGCTAATGATAACAGACCAGACAAACCTTTTATAACAATTTCAATTATCTTTTGCAATAATAGTGTTTTGACAACGTTTCACCGCTTAAATTATTGTTAAACATGATTCCCCCCTGTAAAAAATGTTTAAACTTAATATTCTATTTGAGCATACAGATTATTATTTCTGTTTTCAAGAAAGACTTCATTTTAAAAGATTTAGATTTTGTATCAGATAATTGAAGAGATTACTTTTTTAACTGAGATAAGAAATTATGAGAGAAAAAAGGAATTCTGAAGAAACACAAGAAATTAGAATACAATAATCTGAAAAAAAATACGATTAAAACTGATTTAAACTGGATACAGATTAAAACAAAAAGAAAATTAATTGAACAAAAGGATTCTTTTTAGGCTCGATATACAATAAAGAAAACCTATGTACAAATAACGAAGATAGATGACTAGAAATAGTTGAACGTGAGGAAAACCTTCAACTGCTATTTCAGAGTATTGTCAACCTGATTTTGGATCAGGACAAGAATAATAGATTGCCGCTTGCCTTCCAAAAGATTCTTCTTAAACATATTATAAAAGATAGAGTGAACTGTGATAGGAATTCAGGAAACAGTGTGACATAGTTATTTGAATGATGCTTGATTAATCTAGTCAGGAACAAATCAAGTTTTCTATATTTTATCAACATATGTTCGTTTCATAGAAAATCATACGTTGACTGACGTCTTTTTCGTCGTTTCTATCTCCCTTGTATAATATTGTTTTACTAGTAGATATTGTATTTATCTGCCCTTGATGGAATATGGCCTTACAATTTCTAACATTTAAAAACGAAATACGTAAAAGAGTCCAAAACGAAACTTCTTCCACTGTCTGACTGTAAAAGACATCTTATGAGTTTAAGTACCTTTGGAACTTCCAATCTGAGCAATAATTATAGCATATACTTTTACGTAGGTCAAATTATCAACATGTAAAAGTCTATATGATTATTATTAACGTTTACTTTGAATAAATTCAAACTTCCTTCGAAATATATACAGGTTTGGACCGATTTAATATGAAGATTATCTTTAAAAGCTATCTACACGAAGACTTGACGCAGATCATGTTTATCTGGGTCATGAACTGCGACCCTATGAAAAGCCAATTAGTGACAGCTGTGACGTCACAAAAAGCCCGCCAAAGAGCAAACAACGTGTTGTGATTCGCTCTCTATGATCGGTCTTTATAACATTATGCAAATGAGAAACGAAGAGTACTAATCGGGCATTAATGACCACTTGAAAATAACAAGCAGGAAAAAGGAAATGTCCACAGGGTTGGTTAATAATGTGTCTTATTTAGTCTTATGAAATTATAGCATAATGTCTTCAAAAGTATGACGAAACAAAAAGTCACAAAAAAAGAAATATCATAAGATTTCGAGGGGATACAGGGTCTTTCGATACCTTAGCAAAACTGGGGTAGCGCGTGACTCATTCGACACATTGTCTTTAACCCCTTATATGTCTGATCTCTTATTCAAATTTGAATAACTGTTCCACCGTTTTATTTTACTTACAGTACGGGTTTTAGTAATGTTTGTCGTTTTGGTTGTTTTTTATACTTTTTAAGGGACCTTGACCCCATAATGCCTGAGCCAAAGCTCAGACTGCACATTTTTTTTTATAGATATGGAATGATGTTGCACATTACTACCTGTATACCAAAAAAACATCAAAATCCATGTTGATACAGTTTTTAAAAAAGCCATCAAAAAAGTTTATCATTACATAAGACACTGAATTGTTTATTTCACTATTGTTTTCATATCCTGTCTATTTTTGATGCTTTTAGCATCTTAAGTGGTAGACATTGTAAATATTGAAAATATCACTTTACATTTCAGATTTGGAGTAAGAAACGATATTTGTTAATCTAATGATATATAGACATTTTTGGGTATCATATTTTGTTTCGTTGATGTGATAATACTTTTGAAGACATATTGATAGAATTTCGAACCAAATCAAACATCATAAAGCATCTGTGTATAAAATATTATGTCTGTGTTATATTTCAAGAGTTAACCTACCACTGTTTATGGTTACTTATTTTGATCACCCAATATACAGATAAACAAGTTTTTATTTGTTATCAATCAAATGTAGTTTTGAAAAAAACACAATTTTGATCAACATTTGATGACATTTTAACGTAAAGTGTGTAATTGTTAAAGTGTAACAATGTATGAAAATCTTTACCATATGTTGAAAACGTTTCTGTGAAACTCACGAAATAGAACAACTTTGTCGGATTTTGCTTTCATATTCTAAACAAAACAACTTTGTTTCTACCTGTATATGTATATAAAATTATGGAACCTGTATAGGAAAATTGATAGAAGACCGCATGCAAAAAATTCTCCATCAAATTCAAACAGTTTAGGAAAAAGTGCAAAAATATGGGGGTTTGTCTCAGCAAAAAACTATAACACATTAGGTAACAACACACAAAGAACACATTAAGTGATAACACACAAAGAACACATTAAGTGATACATCAAAACATCAAGTCTATGTTCACAATGAAGCTGTAAGCCACTGTCTGGAAGACACGATTTGGTTTTTCAAGTTTTGTTCTATGTCGCCTATTATGAAACTTGAAATATTGATACACTTAACATTAGAAATGGAACATGGTAACGCTATTTACAAGCATATGTACAGAGTGGTTAAATATAAGTCAATCAATGTTTTGTTAGATAATATATAGAAATATATAATAGTTAAAAGAGAATGGTCTGCCAAGTTAGATTGTTTAATTTAGAAAAAAAAACACAATAATGCTAAGATTGTGTTGGTTTGTAACGGCAGACTGACCACAAAGTATCGACATATCGACATATCGTGATATCGACATATCGACATACCGACATATCAACATATACTTTGTATGTTTAAATGTTGGATATCTCAATAGCGTTTTGAAAACAAAATACAGCATAACTTGGATTTACTTCTAAATTTGGATATTAATCTATATTTTAAAATATTTTCTTAAAGTTAAACATATTCATTCCTTTTAAATAAATCTTTATTAAAATAAAACATTTTCTCTCTTATTTATTAAGTTTTGATAAAAATATTCAAATCTTTGGTAAAAAAAAAAGCTGGTGATTAAAATTGATTTAGTGAAATTGAAATGAATACCATAAATATATTGAAAGTTAAAATATTTACTTTTGTATTGCACATTGTAGCAAAAAAGTTTAAAAATATTGAATATACACATATATTATATAACATAATCATTTGCGACACTTTTCAGAGTATTTGAGTATTCAAGTTCAGGTATGAAACAATACAGGTAAAACATAAAATTGACACATGTTTTCTAATAAATCTATATTTTGAATACAATTATTCGACCTACTTTTATAGATCGTCTGCAAATTTGCAACTGACTTCAAAAAATAATCAAACAATGTGCCACTGGTCAAGTTATGATTTCTCTGCAACATAAACACAGAAACTGCAGTGGGCCTTTATTTTTTTTAAGATTCTATGAAGTTTTTAATGGATTGGCATCAGACATGGGTACAAAGCAGGTTTCGCGAAGCCGCAGTTTAGAAGCCAAGGCTTCGGCTTCGTGTTATTTCTTAGAGCAGTGTTTGGCTTCGTGATGATGTTTTGAGATGCTGGCTTCGTGATATTTACAAAAATCCTGGAATCGTTTTTCATTAAAATTGGTGTTTTTCTTACTCCAAATCCATTCAAAAGTGTTAATATGGTAACTAGACACTGTTTACAATTACAAGGTACATAGCATTTTGTTTTACTGAAATAGGATGATTTAACCTTTTTATAGAGTTTTCTAAAAACAAAGGCTCTGGCTTTGTGTTATTTTTTAGAGTCGGCTTCGTGATGTGTCCTGGCTTCGGCTGCTTGAGTTCAGTCTTCGTACTCATGTCTGATTGGCATCTCATTTTCTTAACATAATTAACATCGCGGAAACTGTTGACTAGTATAAAAAATCAGGGAAGTACTAGATCTTTGCAAAAAGAAAGTGAATTTGAATTTGCGGCAAAAAATCCATCAATTTCAGGGAAAAAAATCTCAAGTCCGAAATCAGACCCACTTTTGAAATGCAGGAATGCAAAGGTCACCTGAAGCTCTGGATAAAATTGCTGGAGTAACTTGGTTAGTTTTTTGTCAACAGAATTATCAATTATCTCTTGTATATCCCAGGGTTCCATAAAAATACTAGCCTTACGCCACATTCAAAATTTAAGCACAAATCTAATGAAAAAAGCCAACCAGGTCAACAAAAATTCATAGTTCAATGTGTAAGGTGAACTGACAGGTTCATTATTATTGCAGTGTTTATAAAGAGCTATGATAATGGGGGTCTTGGAAAATATTGAAATAGGGACATGTGGATTATTTATTACCCTTTTTAAATTATTTTAACAAGCAACACAAAATGAAAACTGCAGAGACCCCCAAAGGTTTGTTTGTGCCTTAGGTATTAAGAGACCTTCTAAAATTAGAATAAGAATTTATGAAGTCATTGTTTGCGCTGGTGAGGTGAGCGAAGAATAGTATGAATTCTCCAATAACCCCTCCTAGACCGATCGCTGACCTACATAAGTCTTAAAGGCAATTATAAATATAGATGGTGTATCTTAGAGCTATTTTATGGAGAGTCTGGGGGGAAAAGATGGTTCATTGTAAAGCTAGTCTGGGGAAAAAAAGTTGGTTCATTTTAGGGTAAAAATTGAAAAATTGTAGCAAGGTGGTGCATTTTTAAACTATTTTATAGGGAGTATTAGAAGAAATTGAAAAATGGAAGCAAGGTGGTGCATTTTAAAGCTTATTTACTCTAAGGTATCGAATAAAAGGAGGGGTTGGAATAACAGGAGGGGCGGACAATGTCATCAGATTTAATAATAGAAGGGGATTGAATAACAGGAGGGGGTGGCACATTCGGTGTAAAATTTAATAGGATACCAATATATGGGCTAATCGCCCGAACGGTGCTGGGACACAAAACAACAACAAAAAAGCACACATTTGGATGCATGTTTTAAACTGTTTGTCAAGATATTTTTTCATTGAAGTTAAGTTTAAGATTTTTTTTTGCCATTTTTGGGAAGCTCCTTCCAGACCCAGGAGACCCATTTGACCAAAATTCAGACCCATTTTGGAAGGAAAACAATGATGATTATTTTTTTTAAATTGGGTCTGAGAAGTATTGGGTTTCTTTCTGTAAATGGGTCTGAATTTTTATCAAAATGGGTCTGAGAAATATTGAGTTTTTTTTTGTAAATCTGTCTGAATTTTTATCAAGATGGGTCTGAGAAACATCAAGACACCAATATGCAATGATTTTGAAAAAAACACATTAAAATACACTGCAAAAATTCAGATTAATTTTGGGTAAAAAATCCAGACCCATTTGAAAAAAGGCTTTTGGGACCGAGGGGTTTGAATAAGGATCAGAGGGGTGCGCACTTTTCTTAGAAATTAATTAGCGGACCGGTCTGTCTATTCAATACCTTAGAGTTTAGGGATTCTGCTGGGAAAATATTGAAAAATGGAAGGAATGGGGTGCATTTTTAACTTAATTTATAGAGAGTCTACGGATAAATTAAATTAAAGCAAGATGGTGCATTTAAGAATTATTTTATAGAGTCTGGGTCAAATTTGAAAAATGGAAGCAAGATGGCGAATTTTTTAGTTTTGTTATGGGGTGTTTGCAAGTCCATTGTAAGGAAGGGTCTGGAAGAATAAAAAAATGTCTCTGTGAATTATATTTTTTATACTTCCAGCTCCTTCCTTCCAACAGCCTTAGACGTAAAAAAGTGTATTCTATAGCTAAGTTAGGAGGGTTCTGTGAAAAAATTGGTGCTAAATGAAATGGTGCACTCTATAGCTAAGCAAGGAGGGTTCTGTTAAAGAAAATATGTTGCATTCTATAGCTATGTAAAAAGGGCCTAGGGAAAAAATTGAAAATAGTTTTAGCTTTGTTGAGGGTATGCAAGTCCATTCTTAGGAAGGGGCTGAAAGAAGTAAAAAAAGTTGCCTGCAAATTATATTTTTCTTACTTCCAGCCCCTTTATTACAGTGGCTAAGGCCTTAGAGATAGAGACTAAATAGTGCATATAAAGCTACGTCCGGGGTTCTGGCAAGAAAAATAGATGCTTAATGGTTCATTTTAGAGCTGTGTACTTAAAGGGGGTCTCGGTAAAAAATTGAAAAATGGAAGTAAGATTTTATATTTTTTAGTTTTGTTAAGGAGGTTGGCAAGTAACATTGTAAGTAAGGGAGGAAGTGGAAGAAGTAACAATGTCTCTGTAATAGATACAGGTGAATTCAATAACAAAATATTGCTTTTTTTAACCAGGAAATTGGAGCCACATGTGCAAACATTTTCAAACTCTTAATGTGTTTTTATTCCATAAAATATATGAATAGTTAACTCTTGGCCATGCAAGAAGCCAATTTCTTTAAAATCACTTTAGTTAGGGGCCAACTATTTTTTTTGCGGCAAGAATCTGTATTAAAATGTTTGACAGGCACTATTTTCTAATAAAAGTATCATTTTGATTTTTGTTAAGCTTAATTTACTGAAATGGGTGTAAAAAGAACAATTATGCCAAGTTTTGAACATTTTCCAGGGTTCCAGAAAATTTCTAGCCTTAGGCCACATTCAAAATTCAAGCACAAATCTTACAATGAAAAAAAGACAACCCAGTCAAGAAAAATTCCTAGTTCAATGAGTTATGAGTGCGTGAACTAGCAGGTTCATTATTACAGTGTTTATAAAGAGCTATGATGCCCTGGCAGCAAATTAAAAAAATTAAGATCCCTTCACCTTTTTTTCAAACGCACAAACAAAGATTTTGCCTTATCTATTCATTATACCATTCTTTTTTTAAAATACTTAATATTATTTTATATTATCATTATCATCAAAGTGTTATAAACCCTACATAATTAACTTAAATCAGAATTCTAGAAAATTTCTAGCCTTACACATTTAAAATTGAAGCCCCAATCTTGCAATGGAAAAAGACAACCCGGTCAAAAAATAAATTTCATTACTCAGTGTGTAAGTGAACTAGAGAAGGTACATAATTGCAATGGTTATAAGGAGCTATGTTAAGGGGGTCTCATCTGGTGAACATTTTGAAAAATGGAAGCTATATGATGCATTTTAGAGCTATCTAAAGGGGGGTCAGGTGAAATTTTGAAGAATGCAAGCTTGATGGTGCATTCTAAAGCTATGTAAAGGGGGTCTGAGGGAAATTTGGAAAATTAAAGCTAAATCATGCTTTTTAGAGGTATGTCGGTATGTAACTCTCTTCCCTCACCTTGTCTTTCTCCTCTCATCTAAACCTTGTCTCTCTTTCCCCTCACACCTAGTTTAAAAAGATCCTGGAATCTTTTTTCATTAAAATTTGTGTTTTTCTTACTCCAAATCCATTCAAAAGTGTTAAAATGTTAACTAGATACTATTTACAAGGTACACAGCACTTTGTATTACTGAAATAGGAGGATTTAACTTTTTTAGAGAGCTTTCTAAAAACAAAGGCTTCAGCTTCGTGTTATTTTTAGAGTCGGCATCATGCCAGTTTGAGATTTCAGCTTTGTGATGTGTCAGGGCTTCGTACCCATGTCTGCTTGTCACATACAAAGCATAAATTAGATGAGACCTCAAAATGCCAGTAGGCCTACTTTTTGTCTCATCCAGAGTCCAATCCATTATTTTAATACCTTAAGGTTTGAAAATTATAGGGTTGTTTACTACCAAGAATTCTTAAGCCATTCCTGCTTTATACCAAGACACTAAATACTTTTCTTTTTTATATCTTTCCCAGAAAAGGCGTGAAGACATGGATGCACAGCTGATCTCAGTCCTCGCTGATGTGAAGCATGTCTGTACAACAGTTGATGGCTGGACAGCTAACAACAAGTAAGTTTACAAGTGAATTAATTTATAATGAAATATTCCTCTTCTTAGAAAGAAAAGACAAATTTGGCTAACTTTTCAACCACCATGTAGACCTCTCTCTCTGCTATGCGCCAATATCCCCCCCGCCCCCCTTTTAAAAATTATAGTTTTAAAACCACCTGTATTATGCATTAACTATTTGTATCAGCTGGTGTTTGCAAAACCCATTGTCTATTAAAAGAGAAAGATAATTGCACATTTTCTACACGAAAGCATAGTAAAAACTAAAAAGCTGATACATTTCTTGCAGTCAACCGAATTATACTAAAAGCTAAATTACACATCTGATATCTACAAACACCTTGCTTAAGTTTCAGTTTGATTGAGTCAAAACTGTGCCTGTAATCCCACTGCATACAAATATTCCAGCCATAAATAAACAGACCGATTCTTAATTTCATTATGTAGATTATACTTTTAAAGCAGATATTAGATAATGAAAAAGGGTCAGGATGTCTAAGTGGTCTAGTCACTCGATCTTTAGAGCGATATTTGATCTCTGGGGAGGGTGGCTAGAAAAGATGTTGTGGGTTCAATCCCGTGAATGGAGACATTTTTCAAGGTAAAAAAATGTTTAAAGCTATCCTGGAGGAATATGGTTGGTTGGTGCATACCGCTTGTGCAAACAGATTTCATATCAATACTTGCATGTCCCCGATCCTTGGTAGGCAGGATCATGTACCTAGTCCTATCGGAGACGGGCGATAAAAATGTAGGACCCATGCTAGTTGGTGGTTGCTCAGAGTATCATCCGGGCAAAATTCAAAAGAAATGTCCTTCCAAAAACTGTCAGACTCTGACAGTCTAAATAAAAAGAGTACTTCTGGGCGGAGGGAAGCACCAAAATATTACGCAAAACATGTGTTGGGAAAAAACATGAGTGTGTTAAAAGCAGTACGCTATAAGGCAAAATTCAGTCAACAACAATTGACTTCGTTTGAGGTTAAAGCGAATGATCGCGAAGAAGAAGAAGAGAAGACTGCTGAAATGAATGTAAAGTTAAGATGGCAACTCACATCTCAAATACATAAGAAAACTAAGCAATCTTTGAAAGAGACTTGAACATAGAACCTTTCAGGAATTGGTTTATCAGAAGCATGGGTGGTTAAGCTACAAAAATGATGACATTAACACTAAAACAACAGGAAATAGGAATGACTGTTAATATCTTAAACAATAAATCATGTTCTGATTTGTCTAAAAAGTATTAGATTTTAAAATAGGTCAATTCTTTTAATCATAAAATTATCAGAAGCCACTCATAACATACATTTTCAACGTAAATACTTATAACTTTCATTTCAAAAGAGTTTTTAATGTTTTATGCATTATATCATTAATGTTCACAAATATACACCAATATTTTGCCCTCTACAAAGATACATAATGTGACATTTGTGTAACGATAAAAAAATAATCTTGACAGCATTCTCAGTCAATTGTAATCTCAGTGACCAATAAGGGAAAGTCAAAAGTAAATGGGAACTTACTTTTGTAACTGGTACAACACAATCTCTGCCCCTGTGGCTGTGCTCGGGGGATGACGTAATATCACAATGTAAAGTTGCTCATAACTGACAAGTTTGATATACACGCAATCAGAGATGGGGAGAAAATCAAATAAATGAATATTAAACCAAAAGACTTTACAAAGTATTATTCATACATTTTGCAGACTCAAACTTTTCTTTTATAAAATAGAATATAATGAAAAGAAAAATAACTTACGTAAATACAAAAAGATATACTAAATTTATTCAGATTTATTCTTCAAGGCCACAAAGTTAAAGAATGATAAAACCAAATTGAATTTCAATAACTCACATTACATGAATGACATTCTCATCATCATATCCATATTAATTTATGCGGGCCGGGATTAATCATCTACAGATGGTAGGGCCTGCCTGTCTCAATCTCCCACGCCAAGCTAGGCGGTCACAGGGGTTGATGGCAGTCCTGCCCATCACCAACTGATCATTCCGCATGCACTCCTCCCAGGTTTTCTTAGGTCTACCTGGGCCCTTATTTGATAATATCTACAGCTTTC
>JAUUEB010490761.1:0-10706 GCA_032362205.1 Clione limacina | reverse complement strand
TCGGGTTGTGATGTCATCAAATGCAGAAGCCAACTCTGTATCGGGTGCAGTGCCGAGCGGATAAATAACATGTCAATATCGAATTGGGTTGGATTATTTTTTTTTGGTAATCGGATTAGATTTAAGGATAGATATTTTTCTCGATTACCTGAAATATCGAATGTTTTTGGGGTTTGATTATTTTGTAAACAAATTCACTTTTTTAAAATTGTTTCTTAGTAATTAATACAAAATAATTGAATGGTAACACGTATAATATACACTTTCAAGAGCTTTAAGCACAAAAAATATTATTTTATATTCATCACATTGTTTGTCTTAAGATTTCTATTTGTATGCATACGTACATAAAATATGAGATCACTGAATGATTAGTCTGACAATAAAAAGCATAGTCTGGCTTGAACATACAAAAGTACAAGATTGTAAATAGTGACTGACTAGATATTATTAGATCATATGATAATTGTCATTACTCTGTTATAAACCAGGTTGCCCCCAGACCAATATTCTGCCTTTTCTGAGAGCTACATTTGGCATATTTCAGTAATACTCAATCACACGGTTCTTTATGCTAAGAAAATCCAAAATAGTTGGCGAACCTTTTCATGGAAGGCGGAAAAAAGAAATTCCGTCGATATCTCGTCGGAACCCATTTGTGTTAATTATTTTAGGTTTCTGAGAATTGTGGCATGGGGAGCTTCTTGCAAAACGAGTTCAATCTTATTCAGTAGTGAGGGGGCGCCGTAGTCAGAATGGTCGTATTTGTTGGCTTCTGTTAAATGGCGTTTAATAATATAATTGATCTAATTTTGAGTTTTTTCTTCTTATAATTATCATGGTTTTAATTGTTCAGTGGATCACTCCAATTTGGAGTGGATAACCGAGATGTTTGTAACGGATTACTTGGAATGAATTGCCCAACAAATAGTAGCGGGATTTAATATGATTACTGGGAAAAGTATCGCGATTGTCCGCTAGATTGCCCATCACTGATTGGATGACGCTAACAGGTAAGACTGTTGATCCCACAGACGTTCAATTTGAATGAGTCCAGTGCATTGAAATGCCTATTTAAGTGAAATACTATTGGACATTTATAGCAACCATGATATACGTTTAGTAAGTTTATTTAATTATCGATAGTTCGTCTTATGAGTTTTTAAACAAAGGGGAAAACAATCTAGACAATGCATTTGCTTCAAATGATCAATTATGTTCTGATAGTAACCGATTTCGAATCAAGCACCATTGATTGTATTCGATTATAACGAGTATAACCGAAGGCAAATCAGGAGAAACCACTCCCCCTATTAATAGATTTTTAATTTTAAGCTTTTTAGAAACAAACACTGTATAAAATGCAGAAAACCTATTGCTACATACTATCAGAGTCTTAAATATC
This sequence comes from Clione limacina, assembly GCA_032362205.1. Taxonomy (NCBI): domain Eukaryota; kingdom Metazoa; phylum Mollusca; class Gastropoda; order Pteropoda; family Clionidae; genus Clione; species Clione limacina. The sequence continues at coordinate 9,301 of JAUUEB010490761.1, read as the reverse complement.
CGTTTTTCTCTTAAAGAGCTTTGTAAATGCAAAAAAACTAGGTAGAATCGTATTTGCTCTGCTATAAATAGAACATTAATCGAATTGTCTACTTTAATCGATTTGCTCATTGCTATAAATACATGCATTTTTTCTACAAATAGAACACAAAAGTATAGTATTGGCGTTATTTCTTAGTTCATAATGAGTATCGAATACACCACTTTTGTTCCTATATAAACATTGGTATCGTACTTATCAAAAATGTAATTGTTCTTTTGACAATAGGGGGGAGTGGTTTCCCCTGATTTGCGTGAGCCGCTAGGATTTTTTTTCTTGGTTGATAAAACTATTTCTAAATAGAAATGCTTCTATCCTTAAAATTAAACTGTATAAGTTAGTCAACTTCTTGATAAAAAAAATGTCTACCTCCTTCCTGCCCAATCTGGTTGCAATGTGTCAGAGATTCTGGTTAAAAAAACACAATAGCCACCTTTGGAGATTGTGCCACAGAACCACTCCTGTCGCTAACAAGTTAGCTTTATTTTTCACCAGGCCTTAAATGCTGTGTCAAAAAAGAACAATGATGTGAAAGTTGATTGTTTTTCTATATTTAACTCTCATTTTTGTTTTATGTTGCAATGGAATTGGATGGTGGTTGATGAATTAGGAGTAGTGTTGTGTAATCATTTGATAATCTCTGTGTATTATTGATCTCCATTTGAAAAATGTGACAGTGAGAATGTCAGTGAAGAGAGACAGAAATCTATTGGAAGAGAAAAGCAAAAAATACATTGTTAAGAGTCACTTCTTTTATTTGCCCAAGAGGAGATTATTTTTAAAATTATGTTACTGGCTTGATGTTGAAAGTTTTGTTTATCTTATTAAAATAGGAACAGCTCACTACTTCTGAACTGTAAAAGGTGGGGCCCATGGATTTCTGTTCAAGCCCTGTTTACTGTTGTTAGCTTTCCCTAATAGATTTTCTTATGACCAATGACATGTAGCAATTGAAATACATATCTCAAAATATGGTTTCTTTTTTTTTAAATGTATGTTTTCAAAAATGCAAATTGCATGACTCATCATCTTTTCAAGGTCAACTGTAATAACAATTTTATAGTTAAACATGTCATATGTTGCTGCACTCTTATTTACTTGAGGAATAATTGAACTGCAAAGACTCGCAAGCATGGCAGCCAGCATGTCATAGAATTACTGCTTTCTGTTGAGCTTTTCAAAGGGTTCTGTAACTTGTGTCTGCAATATTGATGGTCTCAGTGGGTCATTCTCAATATAACGCCTTAGACATGAAGATGCTTATTCAGTGTAATTGACTGATTATTATAATTTTTATACATTAAGAACGGTTAAACTTAAACTATCAAAAAACCAAGGAAAGTCGAAAGTCCATTGTTTCCTTATTTATCTTTGTTAATCAACACTTCAAAAACAAAATGTTCTTTCCCTTTTAATCAAAGTAAACATAATTCAAAATAAAATAACTATTTTTAAGTTAATACTGGACCATCTCATTGATAATTTAATATGGCTACTTCATTTATAAAATTGGGAGAATTCCACAATGCCATACAAGCAAAAGAGATAGTATTATGTGTCAAAGGGGTATCTAGGTACATTCACTCAGACCTAAACTTGCCTTTGCAACATTCGTAGGAACAAATTCCTTTTGATGTTGCCCTTATAAGCTTAAATCAGCCTTTTTCTTTTTAACCAAATCTATGTCTAAACCGAATGCAAAAGGACTATCCCTTTATTTGTATTTTTAGCTTTAAAAGAATTTGTTGAACATATTTACAAGATCTTTACATATTTGTACAATTGTTAATATTTTTCATCAATCAAAAAAGTCAGTTTTAACAAATTATATTTTGCATACCTAAAATCAATAATTAAACAAATTTATCATGGACAATATTTAACAGAAAGATTGAATTTTAATGTTGTATACTTTGATGACAGTTTAGAAATCTTCTCAAAACCATTGTATTAGACTGGCACATAAAAGTTCTAGTCCCCAAATGTGATTTGATTGCACTTTAATGTGATTTTGCTTTCTTTTTATGTTTTCTATACTATTTTATTCAAGTTTTATACTCAGGATATACATTTTAATATACTGCCAAAGATGTTTATCTATTTACACGTTTGTATGTGTTCATGTTATATTTACATAGGAACTATTATTAATGACATAATGATACTTTATTTTTATTCATAATTTATGTAGATATCAGTAATCAATTATTCTAGATTCTAATGTAAGAATGATCCATACAGTCAAACATGCTTTATCCTAATTTTTGCTCAATTGACAAAAACCGGACTCTCATTATTCTCTCTCTTTTTCTTTGACAAAGAACACGCTTGAAGTGACAGAAAACCTTCCTGTTTTCAGGCTTGAGCCCTACCAAATATGAAAGAATATTAACAATAAAGTTGGTAAAAGTTTTAAAAAAGTGCCAACATTAAATTTATCATGTTTTCTTTTGAATTTAATCTACTGGTGTTGTTGATTTTGGTTTTTATTAGTTGTCATTGTTGTTGTTTTGGTTTGTTTTGTTGACTTAATCTTTTTAATCATTGTTTTTTAACCACATTTTTTAAAGCTGGACAAAATTGACTTCCCCAAAAATTGGTTTAAGTGAGTTTTACTGTATCATATTTTTTGCTGTTGTTTAGTAGCATTCTATCCACTTTCTTCAAAGATTTTCTCAGAATCAACTGGTTCAGCAGTGCTGAGTTTGCTAAGTACTATTGCCTGTGATCATATTGTGGTTACATGATGTGAGAATCCTGGCGCGGAACATCAACTTGCCGTTAAGATCAAGGACTTGTTATGCGTTGTCCATTCACTGCCGAACGTAGCCCTCTACTCAAATCCTCCAGACCTCTCTGTTTTCAGTGTGCCTTATCCAGGTAGTTCCTGTTTAGTTTTATTATCTATCCATCTCATTTATTAGGTTTTCTGGGATCTTTTAAATCTGTTCTTGGGCGCCAATGTGTGCATTTTTTGTTCTTCCGATGTGGCTAGCCTATTTTCATTTTTGTCTCAATATGAATTTGTCTGCATCTGTCACTTTTGTCTTTTCTAAAATCAAGCCCATTCTGAACTTCTCCAACAACAAAAATTTTAACTTCTGAATTCACCTGATTAAAATATCAACACAAGTCATGTGACTTGGTGAACTCAATTCTACTTCACTAGTTCACTCTGATACAACCCTTTAAGAAGATGGCGAGAGCTAAAGAAATATTCTAGTTTTAAACCTTCGAGAAATATATTTGTGATGTCTCTCGTCAAAATTTACATATGTCATGCATTCTGAAAATTGAGTTTGAGACTATTTACCGTTCTTTATACATTTAGAAAACAAGTGTTGAATTTTCTTTTTTAAATAACAGAGTGTTAATAGTTTTAGTGTGCTATGTTTCAAAACCATAGTTTGGGAAAATGGTACTTAGTTTGAGTAGCTTTAGCATATAGTTAACATTTAATGATCAAAACTTGAATTAGATATGACAAAAAATATGGTTTTTAAATAATATTCATCATATGGCAAAGAAAGAATTATGAAAACCAGTTACACCTAAAATTGCATTTTTTTAAATTGACCCTTCATGCCTTTACAGACTGTTTAATCAGAATCAAAATCTGCGTCATATGTGATCTTTCAGCAAAGATGTAACATTTAATTTTTACATAAATCATTTCATATCGTTTGATTCAGAAGAAACATAAAATTTATACTTTATATACATCATATATCATTTGATTTTTAAGAAAGGTAACATTTATAATTTATATATATATCTATCACATATCATTTGATTCAGAAGAATAGCAACTGGTGCTGAATAACTTACATAGGCATTTATTGTAGTAGGTATTACTTTATATTCCTTGCAATAGCCTATTTTAACTATGTATTTTAGGCTGTGAGAATGATCAATTCAACTCATTTTTGTGACCTTTCTTAAAGCTGTATGGCCTTTTTTACAATATATTTATTTAAATTTATTATTATGATTCAGCAGTTCATTACCATTTTTACAATATATTTATTAGAGCTTATCAACATGGTACCACTATTAACTGTCAACTTTATGTAATGTTTAATTGAGCGTTTGTTATACAGGTGAATTCACTTATAACGAATTGCTTGGGGAACAAAGAAATGTTCGTAATATGTGAGTTCGTTTTATAAAAACTCTGAAATCAGGGGATTGTACATGCTCTGATCTCTGCTTTCATTGCCCTAGTTTGACAAAACCAGACTAATAAACCCTAAAAGCATCTTTGTATCACAAGACTTGGAAACAGCTGTCATGCTTCATGATATAGTGATCAAACTGATTCATTTTCTTGGTTTAGCCAAACCGTTTCTTTAATTCTTGTTCGTTATAAGCGATTTCTTCAAAATCATAGTTTGATATAAGAAATATATTTAAATGGTACAAAGAGGGATATATCAAGGTACTTTTAACTTTGTTCGTAATAAATTATTATTCGTTAAAAGCAATTTCGTTATAAGTGAATTCACCTGTATTTGATCTTTTGCTTATCAATTTACTTTTTTAAAGAGGAAAGCGTCCTCAGCATTTTGGGATTTGGCGCTATTTAAATTATCTCCATTAACATCATCAATATATTTGTATTGAGAATAATTTTTGATGATAATCTGTATATTTGTTTCAAGATACTTGATCCCTTTCAATTTTCTATTATTTGGCATAGTTTTACATTTTGATATGTTAATAGAATGTCCACAATTTATTCTTGTCTAATTGGCTCATTATTGTCATCTGTGCCAACACTGGTATAAGGATTTTAAAGATCTGAGATACCATGTGGTCTTGCCTGTTATGAATTCAGATTCAATAAAATCTTACACTGACAAACTATGTTCTGTTTCATTCAGATTGGTCACACACACCCACCAAACATGTAGCCCTTTAGTGCTGGCTTATAGTATAGTTAAGTTTTAGAATAGAGTACAGTCAAACTCGCTTTAACTGAATATTTTGGGAAGCACCATTTTGTTCCTTTAAAACAAAAACACTGTTTTTCAGTAAAAATTTCATATGCTAAAGGTCAACAAGCAACAGGTGATGACTTCTGTAATGTCCCAATCCATGTCTTACTTCATTCCTTAGGGTAGGCAACATTCACACTCGTGCCCATCTCAAAATTCAAGTAAAATGCATTTGGGTTAGTCTCTTAGCTAAATGGCGGTGCTGTTTTGCAATAATGAATCAAACAATGCCCAAAATTATCGAATTAAATTGATAATTTGGCAATGATTTTTTTCCGTTTAAACTCTAACAGGTGTTCTTTCTGTCAGTTTAAACATATTGAAGAGAGGAAAAAAGGTTTTTGTTCTGTTAATGCGAAATTCAGCTTAAGCATGTGCGGTTTAAATGAGTGACTGTATTTAGGTTAACGGTGTGATAAGAATATTGGCCGGCAACTTTTGAAGCATGAACTTAAGTATCCTTTTGACTTACTTGGAACTGGAATACATAGTTTGTAGTTGGGAAACCCATCTTTATCATTGTTTGGAAAAGATGTTGATGAGACACACTGTCAAAGCCTGAGGGTGTAGCTTCTTTTCTGTTAGAATAGAACTGAAGTCCTCTCCACAGGCAAAATTGAACTGAATATGGCTTTATTTGGCCTGTATTGTGGTATACTTGTCTGATGCAATAGCAATATATATATAGCGCTTAAATGACCTCTTTGAGTCTTATAGCATTTTAAAACGCTTTGCTGAAGTAAATAAAAACTTCTTCATTTGAGTTCCTAACACTTTCTCTATGGGTATCTGAAGTTCAAAGAGCATATCAATTGTTCCTTTGTTTATTCTGTAACATGCCTGACAGCTCGGACTTGATTTTTGATCCCAGTCTAGATAATCAGTAGGATCTTGCTTGCATGGCTGATGAGGGCAATGGTTCTATAGTTATTGCAGTCCTTAACATTACCACTCTTGTGCAGCATGACAAATTACTGCAGTTTCCAGCCAGTGAGCCAATGTTCAGTTCTCCATATCATGCAGTGCCTTGTAAACTTCTCTGGATTGTTTGATAAACTCCCAAAGGACATTGTCAAGCCTGGTGACTTTCTGCAATTTAGTTCTTTCTTGGCTGCTTCTATTTTGCCTAGAAGGGGCTCTGGTTATTTTTTATTTGGTAATTTTCAAGACTTGGCTAAGTGTTGGTATGCTCATTCCATCAGAAGTAATTCTTCTGGTTGGGGTGCCTGTTGGAAAAAAAACTAAAAAGTTACTCCCCTAAAATTTGCCTAAGGGTATAAAACAATGGAAAAACACAACTTTATGGGGTAGGGTTCATTATTAAGGTCACCTACCCTCTGTTTTTCTATAAGTAAGGATGAAATAGCTAAACAACTCTGTAAAATGTCATATTAGCATATTTCCTGATAACTCTTAAAATAAAACATTCATATTTATTTTGACTCAATGAATTGGGACAAAGGCCATATTCTAGTTATAATTAACAGATTTCAAGTAAAAATTGTGTATTTTTCTAGCATTTAATGATTTTTTGACAATTTAGTTTTTTTTTTATAATCCTTTGTTAAAAATGGTTGATAAGTCCAATTTTTGACAAACCACCATAACTCAACCATTCATTATTCATTTTACTCAAAATTGATTTAATATGGTAAGTATACTCCATTGAATCTTTGAATTATTATGTCAAAATTAAAACGAATGTTATATTTCAAGAAATATCAGGAAATAGACTTATTTGACATTTTTCGGAGTTTTTAGCTAAATAATCCTACCCCATAAACTTGTGTTTTTCTATCATTTTAGACCATTGGGCACATTTTAGGGGGGTATCTTTAATTTTCCACAAAAAATGATCTAACAGGCACCACTACTTCTGGTTCTTTCATGGTACAGGTGAATTCACTTGTAACGAAATTTGCTTTTAGCAATCAGTTATTACGAACAGAGTAAAAAAACTACCTAAATATACTTACTTTGTTAAGAAACGGTTGAGCAAAACCAAGAAAAAGGAATCAGTTTGATCACTATTTTGTGAAGCACGACAGCTGTTTCCAAGTCTTGTGATGCAAAGATTTAGACATGGGTTTATAGCTCTGGTTTTGTCAAGCTAGGGCAATTCATGCTTAGATCAGAGAATGTACATTGGAGGAAAAAGAACTGGCCAACTTTAACAAGTACCCCTGTTTTCGGAATTTTATAAAACGAACTCAGTTATAACAAACATTTTTTTGTTCCCCAAGAAATTTGTTATAAGTGAATTCACCAGTACAGCTATCCAAGTGTGTTTACGCAAGATCATCATCATCATTTATATATGTAGCATAGGTTACACTTTTCCCCTAGAAATGGCACTTCACCATGGGTCACGGCTCAGGGCCAGCTCTGGTGCTAGACCCTTAGCTTTGAGGTCTTCTGTTATCAATCTTTTATTTTCTCTCAACCAAGTTGACTGAAGTATTATTACCAATGCCTGTTTTGTGAACATTTTTACTGTTTTCTTTGAAATTTATCTATCCATAAAATTAAAAGAATAGTTTATATGACAATTCAAAATGACAAATTATAAGAAATAATTTGATTAACAGTTATAAGCATCATAAAATTTATTATGAATGATGTGTTAAAGGCTAATTTACTACAACATGTAGTACTTTTTCTCATAAAACAATAACATACTCTCAAACAAAGGTACACTCTTTTGAAATCAATATCCTAATGTTAATAAACTTTGAACTAAAACAATGGTATCGGAACAGAAATATTAATAACTTGATCCAAGAATAAGTAGAGGTGCACACAACAGTAAAAAACCCTTCTGTTTTGACTGCAGAGGCATGAAACTTTCTGGTTGTAGTAACAAATTGGTTTTCAAGGTGGTCAGATGCAGTTTTGGCCGGTTAGTATTTTTATATATGCCAAGAGCAATAAGTACAAGAATGCTTTTGCATGTTAAAAATGTTTTGGTGACAAAAAAGTATCAGGATATAAGATTAATATATCTCAAGAATGACATGCACCAAGGTTGAGGTCAATGTCCATATTTGAATTCAGTGCTCAAATTGTTGATTTTCAACAAAACCTAAATGTACAGCCATACTGCTATGTTAACTATATTCAACCATTACATAAGAGACATGTTGACATATCTGAATCTCAATAATAATTCAAAGTTTCAATTTCACATTCATTTCAATGCACTTACAGAAATAGATACCAAATAGGCTTGGTCTCAAACACATTATTAGAAGATGTTCAAACTCATTATGATACACAAATCAATGGTCCTCATACATCAAACAATTTCATCACAGCAATTCTCAATTTCCTTTTTTTCATTTTACATTGAAATTATTGTGTAGTCTTGATGAGTATCAATAACTTGTTTGCAAAAATACTCTCCATACCTTTTAAAATGTGTCTCTATTTGATTTATTTGAGTGGAATTATGGAGACAAGTCCCAACACTAAAGATCAACAATATTCTATTACGTCATGTAGTAAAGTTCTCCTGGCGCAGGCCTATCAGGTTTAAATAATAAAGAATATTCTATTGTCCTAAGGTTCAATCCAATCAGGACTTAGTTTTTTAGGGGAGAGACAATTTTAAATTTACAATAATTTCCTCATTTGACAGAGGTAAATAGGTACCAGTGAATACAATTGTAAGAGTGTTAAGGCAAAACACCTTGTATGCTTCCAAGGAACCTAAAGTTTGAGCCTGCACTGTAGGAGGAAATATATCATAATTTATAAATGCAATTGATTATCATCATACTATTAACTTGAGAAAAAGGCAACAAAGCCCTGAAAAATATTCCACTCAGTTATGTGATTTATATAAATAAGGGGATGAGAAAATATTGTAATGGTTTTAAGTTTAACATACAGGTATTCACTTATAACGAAATTGCTTTTAACAAATAATCAGTTATTACGAACAAAATAAAAACTACCTTAATATATCCCTCTTTATACCATTAAAATACATTTCTTATACTGAACTACGATTTCAAAGAAATCGCTTATAACGAACAAGAATTTAAAAAACGTTGGGAAGAACCAAGATAAAGGAATCAGTAGATCACTATTTGAAGGGTTGAGATGCAAAAAAAGATACATCCAAAATTCAGGTTTTGAGAAAATCATGATTATGTGATACCCATAAAACTAAAAGCAATAGGTTTTCATTATAATCAGGAAATAATCTTGATTGTGAAACTAGTTAATGGGTAAAATTCTTTGAAATATTAGTTTGATATTTT
>JAUUEB010490750.1:0-10706 GCA_032362205.1 Clione limacina | reverse complement strand
ATATACAATTTAAATTAAAAATAAACCAACCATCTAAGGCTACCCTGGGTTGCGTGGTTCCTACCACTCCTCGGGCCTTGGTTTGTTCATAACCTGGACAGACGGTGCTTTGCGCGGTGCCTACACTGGAGGGCAATATCCGATCGTCTGTTTACGCACAATGTTATTTTTCTCTATTCCCCAAAATCACATCAATTATTATATACAGGGATGAGGAAAACTATAAACATTTACCAGCCAATCTGGCAGACAGTTTCTAAAATTTACCAGCCAAAAAATAATTCTACCAGCCAACACAATCTTAATTAATCTTACAGGCGCGTAGGCAGGAGGACATGGGGACCCCCCCCCCCATTTGAAATCCAAAATGAATCTAGATTTGCACAATTTTTAACTAATCTCGAAAATGTCGGCCATTGCTTTCATAATATCCAAGGTATGAGACTACGTGCCTGGAATCTTAACGACGACTAGCCAGGATTTTGAAATGGGGGGGGCAACATTTAAACCAATGGCCGCGAAGCGGCCGAAATTTGTGAAATTGGTTTAAAATGAGGCAAATCTAGTCCGCATGATTTTATCCCCAAAATTTATCGGTAAATTGACTCATACAGTGTTTTTCTTTGTCAATGTTTCATACATTAAAATGATGGACAGTGAAATTGATAACAAGATTAATATCAACAAATAATGATCATAATAAATTATTTCTATCTTAATTTCCATGTTTTATAGATGAATAAACAATCTTGTATCTTGGAAATGTCTGTATCAACCTCCAGGTCCAAAAGTAACAAGTACAACATCAACTGAGAAGGATGTGCTGGGGCTATTATTATCCAGTCAGTCAGCTGTACCAGGGTCAGGATCATTGAGACAGGGCAGTAAACAGAAAGATGTCCCTTTATCCACTGCCACAAGCATGGCAGCTTCAGGTCTTGTGGTGGGTGCCAATGGCCTCAAGGTCGCTGGGGCTAAAGAGGAAGTTGAAAATTTACTCACAGGAAAAGTAAATAATTTGCCCTTCTGTCTTAATATGGTAAAAACTGTGTCAATATCACTTGATTAACAGTGTCAATGTTACATCATACACAGTTCAAGTTCTGCAAGGTTGCATTTTCAACATGAACAGATTTTGTTTTTAAATCAAATGTTGATCTTGTATATTGTTTGTCTTTACATTAAATATTTTTCAAGCAAACAAATCAATGCAGATGTCTTTTAATTGATTTGAGTTAATGTGTTGAGCTCAAACTAATATCATATATCTGGCGCTAGGACACAAAATCTCATTATGAAGATGTTAGATAAACGACAATTTACAAAAAAGTATGATTTGTTTTCCCCAGTATGTACAACAAGAAAACTTATCTTTTATATTGATCTAATTTTGCTTTTGAAAACTAATGGGCTTTTTCGTTTTAAAAGAAATATGGGCCAAATATGGTACAAATGAACATATGAGGGTAAGAAATAAATATTTATTTGTTACCTTCATATGTTTATTTGTACCAAATTAAGTTGTAAAAAGTTTAGATGTGTTTTTCTAGAGTTTTTTCTAATTGTGAATATTTCTTATTGATAGTTTTTCCCTAATGACAGGTTTGCCCACAGCTCAAAGAGGAAGTTACAGACACACTGAGAGAAGTTAAACTTAGACATTTACTCAAACAAGCTGCTCTCAAATCTCAAGGCCAAAACAAGACAGGTTTACAGCAAGAAGGTAGATGTTACATTTCAATATTTTTTTCTGGACATAGAAATGTTGGATTTTTATATATAACAGACCTGCAGGCTTGTTGACCCGGTCCTTGTTGACCCGGTCCTTGTTGACCCGGTGCTTGTTCATTTTAAGACTTAAATTTAAGAAGGTATAGAGAAACTGGTGAATTATTAAAGACTGAGTCTTTGTTTTTAAGTGATTTTTAATAAGAAATTTAGCAATACTCACAGATTGAGTTCTTACCATGTGCCTTTCTTATTATATAATTTGTTACGATTTTTGTGTACTGCATAGTGCTTTGTAAATATAAACTTACAAAAGTGAGACATGAAAAGTGGCTATTCATTAAAGATCTTAGACACCATTGATGAGCAAATTAGAAATATTGTGAGGGAATCTATATTTGATGACTTTTAAACAAATCTTTTTCAGTGGAGGCAGCACTGACTCGCTCTGCACAGCTGCTGGAAAGAGTTACTCGTGATAATATGGCAGCTGCCAGAAAGAGTGTTGAGAATGACAGTGATGTCAGCAGCATAGACATTCCAACGGAGCTTCTTCTGAGTGACAGCAGCTTCTCTCTCAATGGTTCTGAGCATGGAACAGAAGAGAAGCTCTCCAAAAGTTTTCAGCCATCTTTTTTGTCCAATAACTCTTCACGTTTGTCCAAGTCAATGTGTGCTCCAGTGTCTTACAGACATCCACATCAGACAAGGGACAGAAACCGACGACCATCCATAGACAGCCTACTGCCAACATCAACTGCATTATCATCTAGATTAAAGAGATCATCAAGTTCAAGTTCAGCATCACTTTCTAACCAATCTGACCCAACAGAAATCCTGCAGCGCTTACGTAGCAGATCTGTGTCACCAGGATCTAGGGCAGCTCATCGGGTGGGCTTAGCTCCAACGTGGGTAGAGCAATTAGACTCTTCTGTGAAAAAATCTGTACCAAGCTGGGTTGGTGAACTCACACCTTCTGAAGCATCTGAATCTTTATGGACACCAGATGTGCTTTTAGAAAACAATTATAACAAAAGACAAAACCGAGTTCCCAGTTGGATTCATGACGTTGATAAATCTGGTAAAGATTCCCAGAGCCCTGACCTCATTAGCCTTTCATCAGACTCTAGACCAGGACTTAATTACTCAGATTTGATATCCAGTATTCAGCAATCACCCAGTGGTACAAAACATGTGACATTCACTGATGGTCTAAGCAGTATCAGCAACAATTCAACAAGGCATCACTATCCACCTTCTAAACCTCTACCAGAGGGTCAGACCAGCACTCCTGTACATCCGTCTCTTGCCCGCCCTGCTCCAAGTAAACTATTTGACAGCAATTTTAATGGTGAAGCTTTCCTACGCAACAACATTTTGCCTCAGACGAAAAAGTTGAAAAGATCAATTGACAATTATATGATATCATCTGAGAATCTTCGACATAAGTCTGTGTCTTCCAGCTCTTCTGACGCGGGCAGTGATTGCAAGAGTTTGGACACAGTGGCATTGTTATCAGGGAAAGCAATGTGTCGAGGGGCAGATATCACTTGTGCTAGCTCCATTCCTAAAGACAGCAACATGGGTAAAATATTTTAAATTAAAAGAGAAAATTTTTTTTTTACAAATGTTTCAGTATTTTGGCCAAACATTACAAAATATATTGGGTCCAATATTATAGTAATTTGAAGTATTTCAGGAAAAAAATATTAGCAATCTTATAAGGAAATAGCCATCATACATCATCATCTATTTTTAGATCTGGTTTAAATGACAAGCTACGGGTCAGACTGGGCTATGCAATTGCAGATCTGCAACTTTCTCAGTGTTGGGCAAAGCTCTTTGACCCTTTGCCATAGCCTAAGATAATTTCTACTTTACTGTTTTGAAGCCTTTCCTTGGCTTAGATATAGGGTCCTGAGTCTAGCACTGACAATGAGTTTGTTTATTTGGGCCAATAAGTTGTAGACATTCAATAGAGTTGGAAATAAAAATAAGTTTACCTCATGTTTTGAAAATTGTCTTTGAAAAATCACACTGTGAGATGCTTCACATTCAAAAAATGTCCACATTGGGTTCATTTTAAGTTAACATTTTAATGCTTTTTATAGATAATTATCTCATTAGTCTATTTCATTTCAATAAGTATAATGTAATCTAATCCAAAGGTTAAGAAATTTGGATAAAAAATCAATCATAAGAGTTGACCGCTTTTGATCTACATACATAACTTTCTGATTTTCTTGATGCTTCTCTTTTTTTGCAGTAAGCAAAAGTTTCTCAACATCACCAAGTGTCTCCCCTGTTCGCCCAGGGCGGAGTCCATCATTGACCAATGGTCAGGATCAAGACTCTTCAGATGGATTAGATGGAGACAGACCTTGGGAGAAAGTAACACATACTTAGTGAGTTTTTACACACTGCATTATAGACATTAATAGCATGATTATTTTGTTAACAACTTCATTAAGATAACAAACTTCTATTAGAAAATCAACATCTGATATGGCTTGACCCCATTGATAAATCCAGCCTTGAAGTGCCATTAGTGCTGGAGTCTCAATCTATGGCCACTTCATACAATTCCTCACCTTCTAGAAGTTATCCCTAGTTACCAAAACAGAACAAAAAACAGGAGCCAACAGCCAAATAACACTTTGCTCTCACATTGGTTTTAATTATGCCTTCCCTTTTTTTAAAAAGATGTTTGTGAGTTGTTCATGCTTCATTACATGCAAGATGGACCAATTTGCTATCAGGATATATACATGGGATGGCCTTTTCAAAGTTGATCATTATGTATATATATAATCAATTAAAATATTTATGTATAGACATCAGGAGAAATGTCTCAGTTACGTTTAGGTATAAATTTACACCATAGTTGACTGAGATAACTGGCATTCAAATTGTCAAGTGTCTATATTTCCATGCATTTAAGTACAGTCATAAAAACAGGAGTCTTTAAAATCACCATAAGGATAGAATCAATTGCATGTACCTAAGTTCAAACGGATTAATATCTCGAATAAGAACTAGTATGTCAAGGCAAACATAAAGACTTGAAAAAGAGAGAACAAATGACTCTGTGGTCAGGATGGCCGAGTCGTCTAGTCACCCGATGTTTAGAGCAATAGTTGATCTCTTGAGGCGGTGGCTGGAAAAAATGTTGCAGATTCATTCCCGTCAATGGACACATTTTCAAGGTAAAAAAATGTGTAAAGCTATCCTGGAATGTGGTTGGTGCATACCGCTCGTTCAAACAGATTTCATTATCAGTACATTTATGTCCAAAATTCCTGGTAGGCAGCATCATGTACCTAGTCCTATCAGAGACGGACAATAAAAACGTAGGCCCTGTGCTAGTCGCACGCTAAAGATCCCCTCGTGGTTGCTCAGAGTATCATTGGGGAAAAATTCAAAAAAGGAATGTCTTACCAAAACTGTTGGATTCTGACAAGTCTAAATAAAAAGAGTACTTCTGAAGACGGATAGCGGCTGCCCTTTGGGCGAGTGAAGCACCAAAGTGTTAACGCAAAACATGTGTTGGGCAAAAATATGAGTGTGTTCAAAGCAGTACGCTAGCGCAAAATTCAATCAACAAATGTTGACTTCGCTCGAGGTTAAAGCAAATGATCGAGAAGAAGAAGAAGACACAGGTCATCAAGTGTGAAAAGGTTTGCTAAAAGCATCAGTCTTCAGCAGATATTCGGCACAGGTAGTTTCGGGTCTAAATATCTGTACTACCTAAAGACTGTGCCAGTGACCCAAATATATCATAGATATATTTCTGATGCTATATTATAAGTAAGAAGAAGAAGATGAAGAAGAAAGAAAATAAGAGAAGTGAGGACCTAAGATTTTTATTTAAATGAGAAAGGAAATGATTTAAATCACAATTTCCTGTTTGGTAATTTGTGTAAAATAAAAAATTATGACTTTAATAAAAAGGGAACATCTTACTCCGGCCGAAATAAAACAAACAATGAATTAAAGATAATAAATAATTTAAAAAATGTCTTCTTCTTCTACTAATATGCTACAAAAAGTATTAAAAACACATCCATAAGCTGTATAATGTCTAATAGCCTGGTTTGGTTACTAGAGAATGGTCATAGGTGGGGGATAATAGTATTGGGCAGATGTTCATAAAGTGATTTTAGATATTCACCAATATGTTTGATGCATCCAAGATCAGACTTTCAAATGTTAATTTAAATGTGTTTTTTCACAGATTATTTTGTAAATTGTTGAGTTCTTTTTTCAGTTTTTTAACTGCAAATCATCTCTCACACACTAATAAATTCAAAGTTTTTTTTTCTTTATTTCAGTAAAGCACCTGTACCTGTAGAAGCTGCTGATACAAACAACACATTATCTGGGGGTAGACAACCTGGCAGTATGGAGGCTTTGAAAAACATGCTCTTTAAACTACAAGCTGAAGAGGCATCTAATCAAGATATCAAAGTATGTTAAGTTCTTATATAACTTAAAACTATTTACGTTTGTTTTCAAAACAAAAAGGAATCACATTCTGAGTGGCAGTTTTCAGGGTTGTGTTTATTGGTACCCATATTCATGTATATTATTTTATGAACCTTATGCCGCTTTTTTATATGAAATGCACCCATTTACACACACCAATACACTTTTGAAAATACACACTCAGAAACAACATGTACAGTGACAGTTAAATGCAGATTTTATGTCTCCTTTTAATAAAAATTTATTCTTATTTTATTAATTTCACTGATAGTAAAGTTGTTGCAGGCAATTATTATCTTAGTTAGTTAGTTTTACAAATTCCAATATTTTGTTCAAGGGATATATCTAAGTTTTGAAAGATTTGAAAAGGATACAACTTAATTAACATATAAAGTGAGGCATTGTGACAAAACAGACCACAAGCTAGGGATTTATGTTGCCAGATACGGTTTTCAATTTTCTTTATTGCTTTTCATTTAACGATTATTAATGTCTAACATTATCTTTATATTTGAACATCATTTAATAATTCATTATGAAAAGTTAAATGACAAAAACAAACATCTTATTTCAGGAGAATACTGAAGAAAAAACCCATGAAAGCCAATCTTCTTCAGGCATGGCTATGATACCTGCTCTACAGGGGTATGATTTCAAAGTTGAGCCAGGAGGTCATTCATTAGAGAAGTGAGTAGTTTTATTGATTATCATTCATTAGAGAAGTGAGTAGATTTAGTGAGTATCATTCATTAGAGAAGTGAGTAGTTTTAGTGATTATCATTCATTAGAGAAGTGAGTAGATTTAGTGATTATCATTCATTAGAGAAGTGAGTTTATTTAGTGATTATCATTCATTAGAGAAGTGAGTAGTTTTAGTGATTATCATTCATTGGAGAAGTAAGTAGATAAAGTGATTATCATTCATTAGAGAAGTGAGTAGTTTAAGTGATTATCATTCACTAGAGAAGTGAGTAGTTTTAGTGATTATCATTCATTAGAGAAGTGAGTAGTTTTAGTGATTATCCCAACAAGGAGGTCATTCATTAGAGAAGTGAGTAGTTTTAGTGACTATCCCAACAAGGAGGTCATTCATTAGAGAAGGGAGTAATTTTAGTGATAATCACAAACATTAGAGAAGTGACTAGTTTTAGTGATTATCACAAACATTAGAGAAGGGAGTAGTTTTAGTGATTATCACAAACATTAGAGAAGGGAGTAGTTTTAGTGATTATCACAAACATTAGAGAAGTGACTAGTTTTAGTGATTATCACAAACATTAGAGAAGTGACTAGTTTTAGTGATTATCCCAACAAAAAAGGCAAGCTTGTGCTTTGAGATGGATAGAAAATCAGTTTATAATTTACATACTGTGTCATTTTATTTATGTTTGACATTACCGTGCAGGGAATTTCAAAGTTTATTAGACAAGAAATAACATCAACATCTATATAAAAAGTTTATTCTACACGATAACTGAACCTAATTTCATGTTAAACCATTAAAAACTGAGTTTGTACATTTGTATCATACATAGACCATACTTTCTGCAAATAATGAACTGTTATGAGGTTAAAATAATGAAAAAAATTATATGCAGTTTTTCATGTAGGAAGGGGAGGTAACCATTAATCAGTTACTTAAAAAATTGTGTTTTCCCACATTATTTTATTCTGCTCTCCCCATCACTGAACATTAATGTAGATGTTAGTATTGTATTATTTGTCTAAATGATTATTTTGGTATTTGTGTTTTCAAGAATATCAAATTCTATGATCCTGCAATGTTTATAAGTTGTTTTTGTTCATTGATAATTCATAGGAAAATGATAACAAACACATCTGTAGCTAAGGTCATTACCTTAGCTACAGATGTGTTTGTTATCATTTTCCTAATCCTGACATTTTGTTTACATTCTTACTAAGAGAATATGATACGGATATTTTGAAGGGGATTTCCCAAAGGATGGATACCAATAACAGTGTTCTGATGCTAATTTTAAATTGTCTCTCAAACTCAAATTGATTCTACTTTCTAGGCATATTTTTTTTTGCAAAGAATTCATGTCAAATAATAAATTAGTTAATTTGATACACATAAAGCTGAGCATACTGTTGTTTTTTTATTAATCAAGTGTAAATTTACTATATCTAGATTAAAAACTTTGGAATCACGGCTTTCATCCAATCAAACTACTTATATCTTAGAATGAGTACAGAGTTATTATGTCTCTGTCTATATTTTAACTTTATTGTTAACATGTTGTTGAATATTTCAATAAAAGTCTACTTTTGGTGTTTGAAAATAATGTTTAAGTTTGATGAAATTTATTAATTGGTTTAACTTTTTCTCCAGAGCATTGGTCCACTTAAATCGATTAAAAAGATTGGTGAAAACAACCGCCAATTATGAAGGGCAGCCAGTTGGAGAGACCACACATTCAAGTCAAGGGTCATGACACACTGCCTGCAGCATAATCCAAAGACTGTGTTAAATTATTTATTCTAATTTTGAATAGGTTTTTACAAAAATTATAGATTTTTAAATGCATTGTACTATTTTTGTATATTTTTCATTTATTTGATACTCTTTTCATTTCAAAAAGTATTTTTACTTAAAGAATTAACAAAAATGTTATATTGTATTTTAGCACTATAGTAAACAAAGAAAATTGTTATTCTCTTTGATCCATTATTACTAGCTTATAATTTGTTTATGATATGCAGGCTGTAAACAATACTTTGGTGTACTTCAGTCATTTATAATTAGCCAACCAACAAAATAAAGGATCGACAACATCCATATACATGTCCTTGTTTAAGGAACCATAGACCCATTATTTAGTCACAAAGAATAAAACAGAAAAATAAATCAGAGATAAATTGATAAAAAATGAAACAAGAAAACATAAGCAGCATGATAATGCATGTGACTGTAAGTTTAAAACACGAGTTGAGCACCTGGTAATCATCATCATCATCATCATTTATAGTCGTTGTCCATATTTGTAGTCATATGAAATATGAACTACGTGGGTTTGACTTTTTACAGTGCGATAGCTCTATGCCAGGCGTGATGGTCCTGTACCATCTCTGGATTAAGGCGTTTGGTCTTAAGGACTCACTCCATGACTTGGGAGGACGGCCCTTGCCTAGGCAACCGGGCACTTCCATTCTTTAGACTCTCTTTAGCCAGTTGCACTCATCTTTTTCTTGCCACATTGCCATACCAACGAAGCCTACCCCGGCGCATTAGCTCTGTAACAGGGGTGATCCCAACTTTGGACAGTAGCTCTACATTGGAGAGTTCTAGTTTACAATACAAAGCTTTACAGAATCTAACTCTTCTGTTCTTTAAAAAATGTACATCTCAGTCAGTGTTTTCAGTCTTAAGCTAAACACAAATTGTGGTCATAGTGTGAATAGGTTATTGATTCCCCATAAAAAAAAATAATCTACTTTGCTGAAACACTGAAAATCTTTCAACAGTTTTTCTAGAAAGATCATTTATATGCCTTTGTAAAAACTCTACTCTCGTCTTTCACTAAGTCAGTAGAGTATTTACAAAACTTTGGGATGTTATACTCACCATTTACAGTTTCGTTGTGTTGCATGGTGATGAACAACGAGGCCACAGGTGAGGTTGCCTGAAGAATTGAAAATAAAAAAGTATATAATAATCGCATGAGCTAATGTCACTAAAATACAGAACATATGGGTACAAATACATTTGTCTCTTTGAGGTACCCACCCTACCTCTGGACATGGTACTAAAACACATTTTTGGTACTAAAATACATATTTCCAAAAAAATTGACCCACCCCCTGATATCTAGTTTCATAGACTTTTTCCCTCAAACTTGAGGACTATTTTCAACTAACATAGCAAATCTTTACAATTTGTCTCATAGATAACAAATAACAATGGTTATTAGAATCATTTAAATAAGTAGCTTGATGATAAACAAGATATCAATTTTGTAAAAGAAGAAATATTTTTGGGTTTTCAGATAAAATCATCACCTTTTCACAAAAAATGTAGACACCCACCCAAAATGTATTTTAGGCAAAAAAAGGTCTATTTCCACTAACCCGGCCGCTATCCTACCAGATTTTTCAATTTTGAAATTATCATTTTTTTCGATTTTTTATTAGGAGATCCTATTCTGAAGTGATCATCACTGTAAAGTGGAAGTACAGTCTGTCTAGTCTCCTTGAATCCAGAAATCATCACATTTTTTGGCATTCAGTTGGATTTTGTTGATGTTTTAAGACTTATTCACCGCGAAAAAAAATATAAAAAAAAAATCAATCCCTACCTACATATCCTATTTTGTTAGTGTAAACAGACCTGAAAAAAGGACCAACTGTACTAAAATAGGCATACATTCCATATCTTAGTACCATGCCTCCCCACCCCATAATTGGCATACAGAAGCAGGGTTCCAGAAAATTTGTAGCCTTACGCCACATTCAAAATTCAAGCACCTATCTTA
>JAUUEB010490739.1:0-10706 GCA_032362205.1 Clione limacina | reverse complement strand
GCTCGTTGTAATGCCACACAATCGTAAATAATGTTCAGGAATTTCCAAAACACTTTCCCCTGTCGACTGCTAGGCGATCTGTCTACAGCTGACAGTACGTGTAAGTACAGGTACAATGCAGCCATTACGGTTGTAGTTTCAAGACGAGTGTAGACTACATTTTTCAACTCAGAAAAGGACAAGACAAAAAAATAACACTATATGACGAGAAAATTCGAGAAAACAAATAAGGATACTCAAATACAATGGTTTCCTGTTTTTTTTCAATCAAAATTAGAAAATAATGTATTGTTCCATCCATTTTCTCTAAGGAATCAAGGAATTAACAATTAAAAGGGAAAAAATCTTCTATCTGATTTAAAAAATTATGTCACCCTAGATGAGTGACAGTTTGGCTCAAGCCTAATGATTTTAGCCAAGCCCCACTGAAATAAGCCAAGCTTTATTACCACTTAAATTTAGATATTTTTGGGGAAATTCAAGTAAACATTAACTATCAAATTGTATTAACTTCATTTTTATTCTCATTTTTTACTCATTGTTATTCGCGTAGTGGTCTTTTAGAGATAAGTCAATACCCTCATATCCATGTTGTTGAAATCCACACGCATAAACGCGCATGAATAAATGTCTAAATAAAAAAAATATCACTATTTTACATCCAAATGAAAACAAAATTATATGAACAAAACGTTAATTAAGCCTGATGCTGCAACTTAAAGAAGAAGAAGTCTTTTCGTTGACAGATATTATATTGTTGTTCAAATAATAAAGACACGTAATTATTTTTAGATAATAGGACAAACAGAAATACATAACTGAATATATAAGCATAAATAATAAATCCAGAAACAGTTAATGTTAACATACAAGGAAAAACGCAAAACATCTTTGTATAGCTGTCAGAATCTATTCTTTGTTCTGCAACAACATTTTGGTACTTTTTTTGTGACGTCATACTTTGTTTCGAAAGTTTGACATTCTAAATAATAGCTCATGAACTAAAATACAAATAGTATAGTAGTAGTACTCGTGACCTGTTAAATATGGATGGCATCACAAAGATTCATTCAGTTGAAAACCAAGAAAACAAAAATATTGTTTGGGATTATGAATATTTGCGACAAGTGTGTATGAAGTATCTGTTAGTTTTTTATCAATAAATCATCTAATTTTATTACATATCAAATTATCAAAGGACTACAATAGATAAGAAATGTTTATTAAATGTTGATTGTAAATCCCTGACTACTTCTTTCATGTTACCCATGCTAATGGAAGTAAACAATTTCCATTATTGTTATGTCATGTCAGTGCATCACCGCACATAAGAAGTGCCTACTCGCTAGACAAAAAACAGTTTGCATTACAATTTTATTAATGTGAGTAAAAATAGAGTATCGGGGTTATATAAATGAGTATTGCCTTGTTTGTTGTAAAGTTTTTTTTCAGGAGGCATTTCATTCACTATTGACAAAACGAGACAACCCCGAGACTCAATTGTACACACTAGTCGATTCTTAAATTGTCAGTGAGATCCAACCTTTTGTTTCTCAAGACTCTTGCAGAGGTTATATTTTGATTCTTTTTTATTTATGAACTCTATGATTCATCTCATTATTTGTCCTATTTAACGGTTTATTGCTTTCTTCTTCTTGTGATTATCAACTATGACTTTTACACAACACTAAAACTAACTCAAAATAGTAATAATAATACATGGCATTTATATAGCGCATTCTACGTTTTATAGGCCTGCTCAATGTGCTTTACATGAAATTATTACGCCGACAGGCCCAACTACACACTTGAACACATTCAGATTACACCATGAATCAGCCGATTAAGCGATTCACTTTGGTAATCTAACATAGACATTCACTGCCTATAGTCGGGTACTCAATTATACTAATGAGAAGACAGAAAGGCGCCATAAAAATCCGAATGAGTCCCCGACGGGATTCGAATCCGGACCTTCGCCACGGTAAGCGACTGCACTGACTTCTACTCTACCGGCGTCCACAACTCAATCAAAACAATTTTGTTTTTACTGCTACTTTAATAATGAGTAATCACTCTTCCACGAGTTTAATTATAGTTATAAATTGTTTATAATATGATACTTCTATTCTGTGATTTTTTTTGAAAATAATACGACGTGTATGTGATTTCCCACGATATTTGGTTATCGCAATATTTCTTGTTTATAAGCAATCTGTTTGAATTAAGTGAATTAAATTAAACCTAGAATCTTTGTCTAAAATTAATACCAAAGGTAATTGAAGAAATTCCCACAGTTTTTGAGATTATGACGGCTCATTTGTTGACAAGTCATGAGTCATGTCGTTCTATCATTCACGACACCAAGAAATGGTGCTCGTGTATGTGACGATACGTGTTTGTCTGTCTGAGGCCCCGATAACTCAAGAAAGTTACAACTGATTGACTTCAAATCGTGTACGGTGTTGTAATCCAGCCCTATAAAGACGCCTATTTAATTCCAGCAATATTCTTTAACAATTTACAGAGTTATGGAATCAAAAAGTATTTTACTATATGTTCCAATGCCACCTTTCTGTCGAGTCACTATCTTACCGAACTACACTTTACATCCGTTTATCGACACAACACACGTGTCTGACCCAACGGGAATTCCCAAAGCATTATACAAGAGTACATGTGAAATAGAACATACATTTATTGTAGATGATTATAAACGTATTTCTGAGTCATATGATGAATTTAAATAATATGTCTAAGACGCGATGAATGACTCATTAAAACCAAGCATGAAAATACATACAAACTGAAGGGTTTTACATACACCAGTGACAGTTCACAAGAGACACAAGGAAACTAAAACGCGACTATTGACAACCATACAGAAAAGACAAAAGGATAACCAGGGTTTTGTTATACACTTTCGAATTCAAATTTCGAATATTATACTGTGTGGCTGATTTGCAACTTAAGTTAATATAAAAATGTGTTAAATGTCTTCCCCATCGGTGGATTGAAAATTATCAATTTGACTGTTTTAAATGATTCAAGTTCCCTGTAAATCTGTATTATCTTGAATTATGTATAGTTATAAGACAACAAGATACCATCAACATCATAACAAACAAGCAATGGAGTCGTAAACATTGACGTTAAGATCGTGCAAACGTAAAATATGTCTATTTACTGTATGTATCAAATATTACAAATATATGTTCTATGTCACACGTAAACTGTACTATTATTTGAATATTTGTGTAAATTAACATTCAAAAAGGTCCCTGTTTATTCAAAAATAAAACGCCAAAATGTATCGTTTAGGTGAGTCACTGGGCTCTGTCAAAACAGTTTTTATATCACAAAGGAAATATTAATAACAAATTGAACGTCTGTGGCTGGCTATGTATACAGAGGAATAACAGCTACAGTTTTGACTAAATCAACCTGAGACTCTCGTAAATTGTTTCTAGTTATACACATATGTTAAATTTAGCTTTTTCAATGAAATGTTTGTAACAAGCTCTAGAAGGGACTTCTCTGCTAAACCCTCTTATTAAGCCAACTCCTACATAAACTCAGGCGCTTTGCGCCCTTTGTATTAACACTTTGCTATTCATGTTATTAAAGAAAGCCGTCTCCTCCCACACAAAAAGGGAACTTTTTCTCACTATTTTAAGATTTGTGCCAATATCCCTCTCCCCTGGATTTTTACCGAAAGAAGGGAATAAAAAACAAATTGGCAGGTTCTCCTAAAGAAAACGTTTTTAGCTTACATCAAGCTAGGGACCCCCTTCTAAAAAGCATGTGCTTAGCGCCCTTATTATGCCCTCTCCCCATATGAAAACCCTATATACGCCCCTGCGTTCTACTAAAGGAAGGAACAAAACACAATATTTCGGGGTCTCCGAAAATAAATTTGTACCACCCTGTAGGAAAATTTTTGTTTTTGCGCATTGCGCCAACATGCGCTCCACATTCTTAGTTTGAAAATTATATATATGCCTCTGTGTTCTATCAAAAGAATGAAAGAGAAAAGAAATTGACTGGGTATTTATAGAAAAGTGTGTAACATCCCTCTAGAATATTTTCATATTCAGCACCGAAGATTCACATCTCATATTAATACAGTGGTGGAAACTTACCGTTGAATTGTTTTTAAGTGCGGGTTCATCACGAAAGCGCAGACTAGCTTTTGCATCATTCTGATTTGACGTGAAGTGGACAGTGGAACGTAAAGTAAATACTAAAATTCTTATTTACAAATTGAAGAATAAACTTTTTCCACCAAAAGCTTAACTACAAATCTTGGTATAAATACAAATTGACAAAGTTTCGAGTCAATTGAAACAGAAGTACATTTTTGTTATATTTAATTCTCACAGCTGTTTCTGAGACGTACTGGCGAGTGGCGAGTGCCCTTTTGAGTAAATTTTAAGCTTTGCGTCTGTTTATAAGTTAACGAAATATTGAAATTAAACTCAAACATTTAAAAATAACTCATACAAAATACAACAGAATATGCTATGTCTTAAAATCTAACACAATCAAGATCAGCCACCTCTTGTTGCTGCATTCTTGTACACCTTTAGATGGTGACGCTCCCTAGGGACGTATGTTATGAAGTGAAATGCTTAGTATCCCTTAAGTCACATCATAAAAAGTTGCCATATGGTATAAGATTTAAGAAACTGACAAAAAACTGGTTGCAAAATCTCTAAAAATCGCCTACCAAGCTTCTTAGTTTAGGTGACTTTTATGTAGTAAAAGGTTTAAATAAAAATTAATTCTATCAAAATGAAATTTGAACGCAAAACTGGATTCAGCATCCCAAATATGACGATTCTAACAAATGTAGTTACATTTAAGTTACATTAATGTATTTACTTATATAAGAAAAAGGTTTCATGAAGACGCTCATCATGTGTAGGGGCTCAGAAGTAGACAAAGGTATATCGTGATTTGAATATTCAAATCATAGGAAACAACCACATGTTTTCTATTATAAATATAATATACGAAGTTGTGTCCCTTTGATGACAGTGGTCGTACTTTACAAACATGACTTTCTATTTTGAAATAGTGATAACTATTGATCTAAAGTCTTTTCCCTCCGTGTAGGGCAAATTTTCATTCAATTCACATGAGTTAAGGAGTTGCTCTCTGGTTAAGGTCTCTTATCAGAGGAATAACACCGTCTGCAGATTGGTTGGATTGTTGGTGTATAGTATCTGTGTGACGTCAGCTACTGTTGTCTCATGTGCATGTAGTTGTGCAAGAAAGGTATGCCAGTCTGGAATTGACTGGTGCGGGTTTAAATCCTATTTCTAATCGTATTTAAAAAAAACTGATTTCCCCTAATACTCCGCTTAATACTGTATAATGGTTTTTCTTTGCGAGCGATTTATTTTCGCGATTTCCGAAATAAGTTTTCGCGAGCGACTTTCTTTCACAAATCCCCGACAGTCTGAATATGCGATTGTCTTCGTTTCGAAATTATTTTGTTTTGTTTCAACTATTTTTATCAGCTGATATTTACACCGTCTATTAATAGAGAAAGAGAATATTCATAAAAGGTGCGTCCCGTGTATTAAGTGCACCCGGAAGATGGTTCATGTTTGCTCATATTTAAATTCATGGCTTGATAACAGAGGAACCAAAGTAAAAAACTAGGGATCTATTTGGCGAAGTGCACGTTATCTCGCAAAGTACGCAAAGATAAATGGCTCGCGAAAAAAACCGTTATACATGTTTTGTTTTTTTGCTGAGGGAAGTAATATCATACATATTCCAATAGCTGTGGACTCATTTAACTCCACGGTGGGTCTGTTTTGAATCTACACACATGACACAGTTAATGACAGGCTGTAAGGGAAAAACAAAAGTCAAATATTGCATGAACAGAGTTAATTCCCTTGAGTTTGTTGTTGTTGCCATGGTAATGTAGCGTATCATGGAAACATAAGAGGTCATGTGACGTGTCGTGATACTCTCGAACGAAAACGTTTTCACTTCCTGCGTCTGTAAAATCTATCAAAAGTGAAGTTAACTCGACAAGGTGAAAATGTGAACCGGTATTTTACATTGCAATCCACCTGTGATTTGTGTTAGTAACGTTATCAGATCGGTATATAGACGATCAGGGTTCGTTGTGTGATGAAAACATGGTTGTCTTGCACCGAGGAACTCTATCACATTATCGTTTAGTAGAAAACAAACAATTTTTTTCTGAGCTGAAATACATAAAGAACGAATGAGGTTTTCTGCAGCGTAGTTGTTAATGCACTTGCTTCCCTTTGAGAAACAAATCCTTTCGGTAACAGTTCATCTAGCATGTGCGGGAACCCGGGTTCGAACCAGACGAATTCCTTATGTTTGCCGCCACTCTAACCTGGCTCGTGTTCAAGTACACCAATATAGGACACATCTTTAATATAATTTTCTTGGCTTTTGTATGGCGTAAAACGCTTACAGTAAATCAATGCATCAATCATTTGAATTATAAATGTTAGACACTAAATGGACAAGACCCAATGTGTATCATAATGGTCAGTATCATGGTCAGTGTATCATGGTCAGTACAATAATACCACCACATACCTGGTATCACTCACTAGTGTCTTTATCTAATGATCATAGTGATAAGTCAGTAGACAGTCAGTTGTCAGGAAGTGACGTACCGTTAGGTGTCAGGGTGTCAGCCAATCACAGCTTTGATCCGTGTTTCACTTCTAGTAAACGGTTACTATATAATACATCTGTAAAATAAGAACTGGTGTTTGAGAAGATAGAAAATTTCACAAAGACGAATAGTTTATGTATTCTGTTTATTTTGAGAACGTAGTTTTTTCCCGATTTTTTTGGGGCGACCACTGTTTACAAAGGTAACATGCGTTGAAAGGTTAATTGCATTAATGCTCTTGGCTTCTTATCACGTTTTGTCTATTACAACTTATATGTAAATAATGCCTCGACCTTCGTCAGAAAAGAAAACTATACCAAAGACAATAGAGCCTTTAATCTTTGGTTATCGAAATTCTCTTTAATTTACTGATTAAAAATTTAAGAAGAAAGTCATATACGAAACCACTAATAAATGTTAGTTATTAACTATTCATTCAAATTGCATATAAGATTCCTGGTACATTACCAATTTAAATCATAGAAAAAATATGTAAATAAAATTGTGTAAATTTACCCGGGCCTTAGAAGAGGTCTATTAATAGTAAATATGCAGAGAACTCTCCCGTCACACAATGTTGACTATTATGTGTTTTAGAGAAGCGAAACATCACTGGACTTAGTAGAGTTTTCTATTCTACATCTAATTAAAAATCAATTGGTCTTGAGCAAGAATCAAACCAGGATCCATTGCTTCATAGGCAGAACAGGTAGCAATAGAGGAGACGATAAAAGTGGATGATGAAATAATATATATAAAATAAGACCTTTTCCAGGTTCTCAAACATATTGGATGCCCACCACAGGTACAGAGTATCATAATTACCTTTCACAATGACATGATAGGCATCATCAGTTTTGATGGCGAAACATAGATTCCCTTCCCAATACAGAGTGGAGTGAAATAGGGATGTGTACTGGCACCAACTTTATTTGCAATCTTCTTTTCCATGCTGCTAAACATTGCATTCAGAGACTCCACGGAAGGCATCTACCTTCACACTAGAAGTGACGGATCCCTGTACAACCTGGCTAGACTGAAAGCAAAGAACAAGATTAGAACCATCCTGATAAGATAACTCTTATTTGCAGATGATGCAGCTTTGACCCCACACCCCGAGGACGTACTGCAAGAAATACTTAACAGATTTTCAGACGCCTTCAAACAGTTTGGTCTGACTATTACCATAAAGAAGACACAGGTTATGGGTCAAATGTCCCCTCAAAGCCTAGACTGTCCCTAGACAATCAAGTCCTTGATGCTGTTAATGACTATCGGTTCTTCTATCTCCTCCAACATCTATCTAAACTCAGAGATAACCAAAAGAATCGTCAAAGCTGCTGTAGTAATGGCTCAGCTCAGCAAGAGAGTTTGGGAAAACAACAACGTGACAAAAAACAAAGATGAAAGTATACGAGGCTTGCGTCCTCAGAACTCTTCTCTGCGGAAGTGAGTCATGCACCACTTAGGACACCAAGATAACCGCTTAGAGAGCTTCCACACAAGGAGCTTGAGAAGAATCCGAGTCATTAAATGGGAAGACAAAGTCCCCAACACTGCAGTGCTAGAAGAAGCATGTCTCCTCAGTATATATTTGCTACTCAGCAAGCGCCGCCTCCATTGGATTGACAATGTCAGAAGGATTGAAGATGGTCACATCCCAAAGGACATCATGTTCGGACAACTTCAAGAGAAAAAGCAACCTTTGGTCGCCTACTTCCCCGCTACAAGGATGTTGCAAAGCGGGGCATGGAACAAGTGGAAGTCGATCCCAAATCCTGGGAACGCCTCGCAATGATCAGGAGTCTGTGGCGTACAACAGTCCGCGAAGGAGTAAAGAAGGCCCGCAAAACTGAGCTGAAAGAAAAAGACAAAAGAGAAAGAAAAGACAGAATGTGCAGAGCTCCCAACCTCAATCAAATTGTATATGCAAACATTGCGGTCTAGATTGCCATGCACACATTGGTCTAATCAGCCACATCCAGTCGTGCATAAAAAGAACAAGGTGGTTTCTACAACGTTTACCATTGTCTTACGAAGACAGACGTATTGCAGACTTATTGTATACTAAGATAAAGCAGTTCACAATAATACACTACGGTCAGTATGACGTCATAACAGCACAGGAAGTGCGAACAAGGGCAAGATTGGCTTACATCACTCAATAATCAAAGATCTACTCAGAACAAAGGTTAGGGTTGCCAGATTTGCTCTGCATAAAGTAAATTCTGCAAATTACAAAGCCGAAGAACACCAGGTGCAGATAATTACAATTAACATGTTACCAATACGATAATACCCACATTTCACTCTGGTGACGGAGACATTCACTACTGGGACAATATAAGCGGTACACCACACTAACGGTATTTCTCCGAAAACAAAACACTGAAAAAAATGACGAGAAAAGCAAGAGAGATTCTGAAAAAGAAATAATTTCAAGAACGACGAATCTGAACAATTTATCAAGAAAAGTTTTATATTGGGTGGCCTGATACGTACGAAAATATAAATATAACCCGTTGACCGGAGAGTACTAGACGACCTAGGTTAATGTAAAACTACATAAAGACAGACACTGTCAAGAAGCTTCATTCCAAACTGATCGACAAACGTACACAAACTTTTAACAAATCAAGCTGTAAACACAACAATGTGTCTGGGATTGTTTACTTACACGAACAAGGTAATCGTATTAAACAAGTTCATCTTCATAGGTGGTATGATAACAACTCTTGAGAGTTCGCGATAGTCAAGAAAGGCCCAGATCTCAGTAACAACTGTGCACACCCCTCTGTTAATGATTCTATTACTGATATAGGCAGATAAAAGAAGACATTGTATCCCATTAGATGTACATCAATATATATGTTTCCAATTATCAGTGTTTAAGTAGTATCTATCTTATAATGTCGTTTTCAATAATGTGTAAAGATACGTTCAACATAATTTTAATAGTGAAATCCTGACCTACTTCTTATTCGAATAACTAAACTTTGGTCAAGTCGAATCACGTACTAATTATCGTCGTTATTTGGAATACAATCACAGATCTCAAATTGCTTCTCGAAAATGATGTCATAATTCACTTTGCAAGTTTAGTTATTCGAGTTAGTAAACACCACTACCATTACTGTGTATGTGTATCTAAACATTATTGCAACAAAAATTATAAATATAACTAGAAACATGAGTACTTAGATAGAGTACAAACCCGACACTATGTAAAACAAGAATATTAACGCGAATTGGCAGATTCTGCGTAAAAAGAACACCATGTAGAACGACCATAGATATGAAACAGAATAGATAATAAAACGGAACACATTTAATATTTCTTTTACATAAACCAATTGACACAAAACGCAGTGACGGAAAACACAACCACGACGAAGCAATTTTATAATCTAAAACGAAAGGTTCAAACGCGACGAACGGTGTAAAAAACATTGGAACTTTCCGTTTGCTTGCAAAAGCGCTTTACGGAGGTGAACGTTCAGAAAATGAAGTTCAGTTATATGGCGACGACTTGACACAAAGTGGCATTGGAAAATATAGTAAAATACTTTAAACTCCATTACTCTGTCAATTGTTAACAGATATTTCTGGAATTGAATAGGGGTCTTCATCATGTTGATTTACAACATTGTACCACATAATTTAACGTCAATTGTTTCTATATTCTGTGGGTTATCGTGTTCACACACTAACACATACACAAACAGAGTCGTCACATACCCTCCATGAGAATGTTATACTCGGTGTCGGGAACTATATATATATTATACTTATTAACACATTCGTGTTTGGAAACCGATCTTACCAGGAACAACTTATGCCCAATGAAAGAGGAGAAAAGAAGTGAATATTAGTGTGATCTCGTATCGAGTTTCTCATGGGTAAAATCATTGAAAGGGGGTTGCGCACACTTCTAAGATTGAAGAAAAATCTCTCTTTTACGACCAAAAACATCCTTTTTAGACAAAACTGTCAGATTTTTCTGTCATGACGTGTGAAGTCAAATTGT
>JAUUEB010490728.1:0-10707 GCA_032362205.1 Clione limacina | reverse complement strand
CCGTTCCGGCGTTTTTGTGTTAACTGGTTTATGTAAATTAAATAATACTCTCACCCTCTGCCCTAATTGGTAAATCTGTCTTACACGTTCGGAGAACGGGACATCTACTAGTATTGATAACACTTTATATGTTAAACGAATATTATCATAACGAACGTGTTATATTTGTAAAAATATTAGTACACACAAAATACACCTGTTAGAAATTATTGATAGAAAAGAATCCAGTGGATCTCATCGAAAACTAACAAAATGTGATGCATGCTGATTTGTATGGAAGAAAAATGGATAAAATATGAATAAAAGCCAAATAGAAAAGCTATAGCAAGACCACAAAGGATGTAATGTTGTTTTAGCAACTGTTTTATTAATATCTCTGCTATATTCATGACACACCCATACGATCGTATTCTTATTGTGTGTCTTTACGCTGCCTTTTTTGTTCTATTCATTTCTAGTTTTAATTTTGCTTTCGTTTTAAGAAAACATTTCTAACAAAAATAATTGATCTGACTTCTTGGAAACTTTATCTCATTTTCAATTTGCATTTGCTATTGATGGGCGCTATTCTGTTAAGATTTTTATATCTAGAATGCTATTTCATTTGATGAACTGAACTGAACTCAACTTTCTTCAGTCACAAGCAAGAACATTTCTTCCGTCTTTTTATATTTGTTTACTAAAAAAACACGTCACCGTGACTGCTCTATTTTGTTAGTGCTAACATGGATAAAAGCTTGAATCCGCTTCTATCTGTCCTTTGTTCTAGGGGTCACTAAAACAAAGGAAATATAGGAGCGGATTCAAGCTTTTATCATTGTCAGCACTAAACAAGCTATATGTCATATATATATATATATATATATATATACTAGCGGATTTACCTGGCGTTGCCCATGTTTACACAATATAAAATCAATTGTTGCCCTTACGTCGCTAATAGCAGTCTACAAAATAATTGTAATTATAATTCACTTGTTTTCAAACTGTTGTTTACATTTCTCTTTAAATAGAAATTTGTGTTCACTACGCTGAGTCGCGTATATTGTGTGCGGCAGGAAGAAGAAGCAAATGTTTCCATATTTAGTTTCATGCCATCTTTGTTTTTTATTTTCTCTGTAAAATACGCACCAAAATATAAAAAGCTAATAACTTTTCTTCCAGTCGGCCGATTGTAACCAAAACTTTGAGCAACCTTGAATAGGCTTAACATAAAACAATCATCTCTCGCCAACCTCGTTCAAAATCTAGATGTCAATCAATTGCACTCAATGTAATTGAGAACTCATCAGGAATTATTGTAGGTTTTGAGTTCATTCTCATACCTTAAGATAAAAAAACAACATTTTGTTTAAACAAGGCAATTGACACTTACAATCATGGCGAAACCGTTCTCATTGGAAAGTTGGAAAGAGATAAAGGGATTCTTTACCATGGGAGAGATAGTTCAGTAATGAAGTTTCGCTCAGACAACTGGGCAATCTTAAGCTTCTAATCGTGTTAAGACAAAGTGGAGATGAGTTATGAGAGATCTGTTTTAAGCTTAACAACTGTGCCCTCGATAACGTTTCCCTTAACAATAATGGATGTGTGTGATATGGTTATCAGATAAATTTCCGATACTCCAAATTAAGGTTGATAAGAATCGTAGCAAATAGAAGACAACCTTTTATCTGATAACTTGATTATTTAACTGAAAGCGCTGTGGTAAAGGATCAGATATGTTAGACAAGATGCGTTCAAAAAGATGAAGGGTGCGAAAGTTTTGCGTGATTTGATGACGATGACCAGACGAGTATGATTATCAAAATATTATACATCGGTGTAAAAATCAGAGGATGAAAGACGGTACTGAGTCGAACATGCATAAAATGACTCATTTTTCTTTTCTTTTTCCGGTTATGAATTGATACAGAACGATGACATATAATGTAATGTCTTACATCACAGAACATGGTTAGATATCTGACAAAAGAGAGTCACAGAAGGTCAACAGTAAATGAATTGCCGGTTACTTTTTTATGGCATGTTAGAGACTCAGGGGATTCCTCTGTCTTCTTTACTCTGGAAACTGGTCATGTTGAGTAACGTAAAACGTTTCTCTTTTCTTACTTGTTCTGTCTTATTAATTCTTGTGAGTGTGAGTTAAGCCCGACCTCGTAAGTGGAGGGTTGGGCGTGTGAGTTACACCGCAGCTAAGCTTTTTAGTCGGACACAAAATGCATCCAGGTTTTAAACCACAGTGGTGTATCAGTCACGTGGCTATTAGCTCCCGATCATCAGTATTGGCAGTGGTCTTTTGCCGGTGGGCTCTGCATTCTTGCAATACAGAATGCTACACCCTCAGGGGCACCTGACACAGTCAAGTTTATAATCTTTGCCGGGCATCGTAGCCTTAAAGGTCTAGTTCTACCATTGATTTTAATGAAATCGGAGCAAAACAAAACAAAGGTAACATACAGATATTTGCATTTAAAAATAACAGGTATGACTTTTTTGGTGGTCGTTAAATTGATAAATATCGTAATCTAAGTAAAAATGAAACAACATGAGCCTAAATACTCTGTTTTAAAATGATTGGAATTATATATTTTTTAAAGTTAAAAAGTATGAAAATTGACATTGAACGCTATTGAATGCGACCATATTTTTTCAAACGGCTGCCAAAAACATTCTCCCCATAACATAACCTCAAACCCAGCTATATTTTAGAGGAAAAGTGTAAGGTTTGAAAAAAAGTAAATCAAAGGAAAAAAAACCCCTACTAACGAAAGTAGAACAATAAATAACATGTCCAGTTGCTTAGAAACACTTCCTAACATTGAAATTGATCGACTGAAACGCATTTTTAAAATAATATATGATGTTTTGGACATTTTTGGTGAACATAAATGTAGAATATGGTCTCATAGCAATACATCCAAGTACCCTCAGTTCAACTTTACTTCTATTTACTTTCAGTTTGTTTCATGAGACTTGTTATGCTCACATGTTGTGCTTTTGAACCTTTAACTTGAAATGTGAGTGTGTCTTTAAATTAATTCTTGGTTTTCAATGGTGGTCTTGTTCCTTAAAGGTGGCTCTGTTCATGTTTTGTATTGTGTCAGGTGGCATGGAAGCTGTTGGGGGTGCCAGAGCAGGGGGTACTGTCGGTACCCCCGAAACTACAATGCGCTCTGGTGACAACTGAGGATGACACGGAATATAGCATATGATGCATGCTCCTCGGCCACCACATTTAAGTTAGGATGGTCCAAACATTGTTAACATAAAAGAGAGATACTCAGATAGAGTACACATTATGCATTATCTAAAATAAACCAGTTTCTTACTACACCATATCAACATTATTGAAGGGTAACATAAATAAAACATAGCTTTATCGAAATATGTAAACAAAACAGCTCGAGCAAATAAGATAACTGCTTGGATTATTATTGTTATCAATAATAAGGAAAATGGATCAAAATAAAGCGGAACTCCGATTGAAGAAGAAACTACGCGGTGCGCAAAATAAAATATAAGTTATATCACCAATCGCGTGGATTAAATCAAATGCTGGAGAATAAATGGTACACATCATGTATAGTGCTCTATTATTCCAGATTTATTTTCGTTTCAGCAGGGCGACGCGACAGATGCACCGATGCTTTAAAAAGTGTACATCTCTGGTGAACGCGGAAAAAAGTTTTCTGACATTCAGTAATGGTGGAAAAAGAGCGCATTAAAGGAATGATAGAGAAATAAGTTACATGTCTTTTACTCATAACAGATATTACTGGAAATAAATAGGGTAATTTGGTAATTATTTTTACGAATCATTCAAAATAGATAAAGAATTTGCTTGCACTTATTATACAGAAACTGATAGTGGTATTCCCTTAAAGCCTTTCACAACAGGATGTAACCCGCGATTTCATTTTTTTCACAGCTAGTTAAGGTATTCGATTAATTCATAATAACCATGGGGTGCATCAAAATCAATTCTGCAACTTATCAATGTTTTAATTTTCTACTGTATGCCCTATTCGTTTTATTCCCCCCTTTCTGGCCAAGGCAAAAAATGCAATCACACTGTCTTCGCAGGAGCAAGGTCTAACAATCCAATGAGATCTAATTTAGAAATGCATCTTGTGTTTTCAGAAGACAAGAATAGTTTGCGAACATGCTTTAATTTCTTGAAAAAGACTTAACTTGATTGAATTTATATAATGGATGAACACATGAAAGTTTAGCAAAAAAGACGAAAGAAACTTGTTATCTTAGCACATGCCGCAATACACGTGCTTAATTCTGAAAAACCTACACTCGTTATTTTCATAACAAAATATAAGATTTAAAGTTGCATGCCCACATGAAGACACGATGTGTTGACTATAAAAACAGTATTTACAAATATGTGGTTTTATTGTCATTTGTCCTGTTCTGTTTTCCTTGTCAATAACGTTACATGTCAGTGAAAACAAAAATAACTATGTTTGATGGCGATTGTTTTCCTAATAACTTTATCTTGCTCCTATACTGTTACTCTGAGTCAATTTGTCTTACTTTTTATTTCTGAAATATCACAAAGAACTGTGAATACTTTTCAAACTTCTGGTGCTAATGTCAGGTGTCACTTTCATCAAAGACAAGCTGTGTATTGCCTGATTATGATATTGATGATACTTGTAATTACACGAATCATTGTAATTACACGAATACACTGACTGTAGTCACGTGAGTGTATTGTGACGCTCGTGTTTGTCTCTATGTCTGACTGTGAGCACGAGAACTCAAACAAATATATAACTTTTTGCTTTTAAATCTAGTGATACGTTTTTTAAAGATACGAGTAAGACATCTGATAATTCCAGCAATATCTGTTTACAATTAAATGAGTAAAGGACATTTTAGTATTTCTAATTGTGGTATGGTTATCTGGTACATTTCCGATACTACTAATTAAGGTTGATAAGCATCGGAGCAAATAGAAGACAAACGAAAGTACACGAAGTGATACTCTTTTATCTTTATCGAGTTTTTACAATAAGACCTGCTTCTAGCTTTCTGAGTCTTTAAGAACTGATGACTTGATAATTTAACTGAAAGTGCTTTGGTAAAGGATATCCTATATTCATCTCTTTATTCTCCCCTTTTCTCCCTGCTAACACTCAAAGAAATACACATATTAACATATACATATCCTTTACACTCTGTGGTCTCGAGTATATTATGTTGTCGAAGTGTCAAGTCGTTTACCTGTTTCATCTCATGTATTCAGCATGTCAGCACTAACACACACTGCTTGTCAAACATTATCTTATGAGCATTTTAACATTTTATGTAAATGCTATCGGCGTTCTACAAACACTTTATGTTGGTATTCGTTGACACCATCACATAAAAAGGTTTTCTTAGGGAATGATGAATCTTATCTTCTATCATACACGTTTACTAAAAAAACATCGACGTTTTTTTACGTTGTTTTCTGGTCTCTATTGAGAACATAAAATATAGGAGTTTAGATTGAACTCCTAGATCATATTCTATTGTATATCAGTCTATCTAGTTTGTCATGGTAGTTTGTCATGGTAGTTTGTCATGGTAGTTTGTTCGGATTTCTATAAACTACACAGTCATTAACTGCACACGGCAAAAGTAAAAGTCGTGAGGTCTCTGCAATAAAATTGTATATCCAATGACAAAACATTTGATTGCCCGCATACTAAAGAAAGAGAAACTTTATATCTATAACGATGATAATACTAACAAGCATGTCAACTTTGCAGAAATACGAGTACAAAAAGGCATTATGCATACATTTAGAAAATTATACGTACCCAGGGAGTCTCGTAGGAGACTATCACAATTACATGCATGCTAATTTTCATTGAAGGCAAGGGGAGACAAAAGGAATAAAGCCATACATATGAGCTGTAATTAGACGACATACGATGTAATATTGTTTCAACAAGTGTTTAGTTAATCTCTCAGCTATTCATTAAAGAAAAATTAGTTTCAAGACAAATATTTCTGATGTTCTTGTTCGAGAGTAATAAGCTTCATGTCTTTCATAGTCAAATAGAAACAAAGATATACAAGCGCAGGTCATGTAGAACTGTGTATATTTTGTTTTATTTGACTTTTTAAGCCGCACAAAAAAAGTTTATACAAGGGGGCTAAACTTGCTATATCTTGAGAACCAAAAGTGCAATGGGAGCTTAGTATTTAGTGCATTTGCTCTATCGATCGATTGTCTTACTCAGGCGCGTAGCCAGGGGGACATGGGTGAAAGTCCCCCCCCCCGTTTGCGATCGAAAATAAAGGAAACTAAATGCACTTCACAAATATGTTAATAACTTTATTTACATATTCGTGAATATTAATCCGGAAAACAAATTGAATTGTATACCATAGTTTTCTATGCCCCTGGGGACACATTTTAGGCTATACATTTCTCCAGTGAATATAACATGTATATGTTACAAAAAGGACACATTGCTGGTAGAGCAATGTCCTTGTATCAACTCTCACAAGATAAAATAAGACGGTTGACTTAATTCAAAAATACTACGACACCGTCTGGGCGCAAAAAGAATCAATAAATAAAAATACTTGTAAGCACATTTTCAGTTAATAAGTTTGTGAATGAAAATCAAACGTTTCAAATATATGAAAAAAAAGGATTACATTGAATTTGCGGTGAGGCAGGTCGGTGAATGCTTTCAGACTTCTTTTTAAGTAACAAAACGCCTTTAGGTAAAGGTCTTCATTAGGTACGACTAACATGTGGGAAGAAACTTTTATAACACAATTACAAATCAAAAGACCAAATAACACAGGGCAAGA
Organism: Clione limacina; assembly: GCA_032362205.1. Taxonomy (NCBI): domain Eukaryota; kingdom Metazoa; phylum Mollusca; class Gastropoda; order Pteropoda; family Clionidae; genus Clione; species Clione limacina. Next base: position 3,876 of record JAUUEB010490728.1, on the reverse strand, counting down.
AAGAGTTTTTACTCGATTACTATTAAACATAACAAGCCTCCAGATTGGACCAGTAAAAACATGATTCATAAGTGGCAAAAAGGTTAAATAAAAAAATATCTCGCCAAGTTCGACGAGATCTTGACACAAGGCTAATCAATCAGAACCAAGTGATCATAAGAGAAGTACAATGATTAAAATTTGTTTAGGATGACAGGCTCTAGGGAGACATCAAAGCGCCAACTGATCTACGGAACACACTATAAGGAGGTCATTCTGGGTCGAAACAAATGTCACTGATAATTGGTACGCACAAATTAAGACATTGTGACTGCTCAGGGAAAGGATAAGCGAGTCAGTCAGTGCGATAAATCATTTACTCATAATTTGTTTTCCCACACATAATTTATCTGGGGATCGTTGTTCTTGTTTTAAGATGCCACAAAACGTTTGCATGCTAATTAACAACTATAGTGAACGTCACATTTTTTGTAAGTAATGTTATGTCTATAAAGAAAAATAATATATTTTCACTGTCATAAGCGAGGACACTTAGAACGTGACAAATATCCCGCAAAATAGTGATCATAAACTCTTTTTATGATTTTCATTACTAACACCAAGACCAGCTTATAATGAATTTGATTTTAAAAAGAGTACGATCATTTGTTATACTAAAATTTCGATTGTTACGCTCCCTCAATTTGTTTTGGTCGCTCTCCCAAAAATAAACGAGAAGCAACGGATACATAATGCATACTTTATCAGAATGCCCCCCTCAAATTTTTATCGGCGAGCAAACCACTTCTACAGGCCATACCTGGGTCTACGCGTCTCTGCATTTGCTCTATCGATCGATTGTCTTGCTTAGGCGCATAGCCAGGGGGGCATGGGATAAAGTCCGCCCCCTCATTTGAGATCCAAACTGCTCGAAATTGGCACCATTTTAAGTAATGTCAATATTATTTGATAATATGCTCTTAATGCTCTGAAATTGTATCAGTTTAAACCAATCTCGCTTTGCTTCCAAGGTTGCCCCCCCCCCTATTTCAAAATCCTGGTTACGCGCCTGGTCTGGCTGGTGGATGAGTTGTACGCGCCTGTGAACAGCGATCCGCTTTCTGCAATATAATAGGCCGGAACCGAAAACTCTCTCTCTCAAAGCTTGCAATCAGGCGACACCTTGGCTACGCGCCTTGGCGTTAGCCTCATCTGGCTGGGAGGCTGAGTCGAACGCACCTGTCGACGCCTACATACAATTCTTCAAAGGCAATCATTCGTTTTAAATTGTGTCATCGCTTGGGAGGTTTCAAGTAATACACATTTTCGTTTTATTTAATAATTCTAACAAGCAGTACAAATGAAAACTACAGATACCCCCAAAAAGCACTTGCGTAAAAATTAGGATGGGATTTTTTGAAATCGTGATTTTCGCTGGAGAGCTTTGCAATGTTTAGTAAGAATTCTCAAATAACCATTAGACCAACACACATACGTACCTACCGCCTACCTACCTACGACTAGTAGGTAATCATAAGTTAAGATAACTGATCCATTCACCGCTTAAAATGTTTCACTACTGTTGTAGGCCTGTTTATTTCAACGATTATATAACTGTTTTGACTGCTATAGGCTTGTTATGGATGGGAAGATAAAAAAAATATCAATATCAATATCAATATATAGAGGGATATAAGTGTAAAAAATAAGCTATTTAGTTGGGGAATGTGGGGCGTCCTGTATCTTTTTATTAAAACGTAAAACGAGGATATTTTTGTTATAAAACACATCTTGCCCTCTGGTAACTTCAAATTTCGCTTGCTCTCTATATAAAGCGGTGACTCGTATGTAAACTTATTGAATAGATTACGTTCATGACCCGTCACCGAGTGGTAACCCTTGGAGGGTATAGTGATACCCATGTGTGTCTGTTATTGTTTGTGAACACGATAACTCAAAAAGTGCAATAATCTACAATCTAGGGTCGCTAAACACTCACTCAATTTGTCGTTTTGGTCGTTACTCTCCCTCACCTTTCAATTTTATAATTACAAACATTCAAAAGTGTCATATAATGCACGCAAAATGTCTACCAAAAACAAGGAAACAAAACACATATCGGCGTGGTCCCCGTTTAAATATTTCAAACACTCGATACAGTAAATGACTTTCTGCGGATAACCCCTACGCCATTTAAAACCCTAAATACGCCCCTGCTTTCTACCAGCCTGTATATACGAACAAAACAGAATTTGCAAGTTAATTTGTTAAAATATATATCGATGTGCGCACCAAGATCCCAAATTGGCTTTTTTGCGTCAGTGTCACCAACAATGGCTCTTATCGTTGTAGTGAGCTGAGTTTATCATGGGTTGTCGGTGTCTTGTCGTGTTTCTGTTTTAGAGTTGCTGTGTCACTAATTCCGATTAGACGTGTAGTTTCAATGTTGTAATTTCTTACAAATATGGTTTTAAATTATTATTACAAACAGCGCAATTGTAAACCGCAGTGTATACAAAGGGGCACTAGCTTAGCTGTTAAGACGCATAATGATATTATGATTTTGAAGTCGTGCTTTTCGCTGGGGCGCTTTCCAAAACTGAGTATGCAAATTTCAAACAATTCAAGTCTCCTTTAACAAGCTACTAACATACGAGCTACTTATTCGCAACTATAAATATATTTATATAAACACTATTTATATAGTATAGATATTTGAAAACAGTCAAGTCAAATTAAAAGAAAAGAACGAATATGGCATATGTAATAATACTGTTCAATCGTTTGACAATGTGTTGCCAAATGTACATGATGGAAAATATTTTTTGTCAACACATGTTAGATTGTATCTCAAATGTATTAATTACATGTGTAATTAAAGATCACTGTTTCATTTCCATTAAACGTATCATTAGTCGAGTGCAGATACGGTTTGACCCTGGAAAACTGCAAGAAATTGTTTTATGGTGGTTTTTGGTACACTGGGATAATGACTTAATAACAGAAAAAAAGCTTACCAAAATATGATCTGAGAAAGTAAAATCTACAAATTACTTGATGATTCACTGAATATCTTGACCTACGTTCTTAATGTTTGCATATTCTATGGGTACAAAACGTTTTTTTCTTGAAAACAAATGAAAAAAATGTGTCCCGTGAAATTGTGTTCACCTTCCTTACCAAATGTCGAAAGACACCCGGAAGCATACCGTGAAAATGTCTAGAATCTCATCAGCCAATCGACTAGCAGTATTGTCAATGCCAAGGCAGAAATCTTCCGGTCTGAAATGATGCGCACGGAAGAGGACCAGGGATCGTTTTTGTCTCATGTTTTATTCATAAGGCAACAGTGTCTATTTCCCTCGACGATATTGAATGAGTCGGGCAGAAACATGAGCACCATTTTGGGAGACTAAGTTTGTTTTACATTTCCCTTCATATGATGAGCTGGGTTCATCAAAGCCAGCATATCAATGTATTGACATAATTATTTGAAAGTGAGAACAAAACTCAACATGTTGTAAACTCTGTGCTATTTCCTATCAATCACATTTGTAAATGCAATACGTGTATTATTCCAACGCCATGGTTCCTTATTGTAAAATATTTTCTCTTTGAAAATTTGAGATCAAGATCAAATCAGAAAAAAAAAACTATGACAACAATCTTCTTCAGTTACCTGTTCCGGGCATTCAAAACAAGACCTTAAGGTTCAGCAAAAGTATTACATTGTTTGTCTATGATACAGTCAATATAAGAATCAAAAATAACAATAAAATCAAATAGATATGACTACAAAACATCTATAGAAAGAGAGAGAGAGAGAGAGAGAGAGAGAGAGAGAGAGAGAGAGAGAAACACAGACAGACAGACAGACAGACAGACAGACAGACAGAC
>JAUUEB010490727.1:0-18791 GCA_032362205.1 Clione limacina | reverse complement strand
TATTTGTACCAAGACAATGTTAATATGTTATTTCCCTAAAAAGAACCTCACGATTGTTTGCCTAGGAATTTTGATGTCCTTTAAATTATGAATGAGAATGGAATGAGAAATCCTCTGTTGTTTACGCGCTCTCGTGGTAACAACAGGAGAAAGACCAATGAACGAATGGAAAATTTACCTGAGTTATGATCGAAGTGAGGGTGAATATGCATGAATAAATTTAGTATCGAGGTCAAGCATTCATCAGGGGCCGGTATGCTTTGTTTCAATTTTTTTGCGTTTTTTTATGGGATTCTTGGATTAAAATTTGCACAAAAACTATAGCCTAGTACTATAGAATAAAAAGGATAATAAAATTCAACTTACCTTCTTTCAGCGCAGACTTTCGTCTCACCGACTTGATTAAAGGAATATCAGAAAATGAGTTCACTGCTTGCGTTCGCAGATTCAAATGATACTTCAAAGTCAAAACAAAGACCAATGGAACAATGATGGTCACAAATTTTCATAACAATCGGCCGATAACAAATGATGTGTTTCCAAAATAAGAGAGTCGCTATGTTTTTGTATGCCCGTTGATTAAGAGAGTTGGTCTATATAAGAGCGTCGGTTACCTTTTTTCGTGATCGGGACATAAGCGCGTTGCTCTGAATAAAGGAGTCGGACATGGATTTTAACCACTGAATAAACAAACGCGTCGATGCTGTTCTTCGAGACCGCAGAGTAGCCTAGTTCCCAGAAAATTTCTGGAATTTTGATTTGGCAGAAAATGTTAATCAATTCTTCTGTGTTATTTGATGTGAATCATAAAGTTTCTGTTTCATTCTTTACCCAGATATCTTTAGTATAATTCCTCTTTTGTCAATATTTTTTGACAAATTCTTGATCCAGAAAATTTCAGTCAAAATTCTTGATCCAGAAATTGAGTTTTCATCATCTTATAATCTTTTAAATTTAAATGTTTTTTAGTTTGAATCTTTTGTCATTTGTTAAATCATCTTAAAACAGCATAAAAAGGCCTGTTTCGCAGAAAAAATTTGCCATATAATCTAGGATCCCAGAAAGATTTGCATTTTTTCCAGGTCTGGAAATATACCACTCATTGCCGTAAAATCGTGTTCAAAGTTGTAAATCAACACGATGAAGACCACTATTTAATTCCAGCAATATCCGTTAACAATTGATAGAGTTATGGACTTTTAAGTAATTAACAAAGAATGATAGAGATACTCAATTGTCAGTTTTATCTTGCTCTTTATTCTACCTGTGGAATGAGCCTCTTACTCATTCTTAGATAGTTAACAATTGTCTTTATAGCTTCTAACATGGGTGACAGGTTTTTAACCTTCACAACTCATTGTTATGAATTTTAACATCTTTATCTCTATTTCAGTTCTGTTTCGTCCAGCTGTGAGAAGTTTGTACACTGACACAAGACAGAATTTGATGCTTGATGAAAATACAAAATTGATTTGCCAGGGTTTTACAGGAAAACAGGTTGGTCAGAGCTGTTTGTCAAATTAGTAGTTTTTGTCTTATGGATGTAAGTTTTAAGGGACGGACATATGGTGCAGTGAGAATAATGGAAGTCATGTTTTAGAAGATCATCAAACCCAAACCATAAGTTTGAATAGATAAATGGAACTTACTTTAAATGGATTTTGACTGTGTCATTTACTCAATTAATTTCACGTTTAGATTTGTTTTGTCTCTTTTTAGACTTATCCATATTATCATTTAGATATATGCAGTCAAACATGCGCCAAATTTTTGCTTAATCAGGGCAAAAAACAGTCTGTTGGTTTTTATTTCTTTATAAATTTGTTATTTTTACGCCAGACAAAATTGTGCTTCCTAAAATTTCGGTTTATGTGAGTTTGATTGTATTTTCAGTTTTTGTTGTAACAATAGATTTGAATGTTAATCTTTGTTTTCTCCCTTCAATGTAGGTTTTTGATGGAGACGAGAGGCTAAATATTTATTTGAAATCTTTTTCAAAAACAAAAATACAGGTTAAATCTCTTCAAACTGTCTATAGAGGGTCATATAATTGCACAATTAAACTTCCTTTTTCAGAAGGTTATATTTGAGCAAAATCAACATTTACTTCTCTTTTTATATTTTCACTTGTGCATCTTCATAATAAAATTCAAAATCTGTGTGTTTATTTATTTGAATGCGACGGGATTACAGCCACAGTTTTGACTCAATTGACCTGAAACTTTAGCAAAATGTTGGTAGATATTACCAGATGTGTAGTTAAGCTTTTGGTGAAAATCAGTCGACTGTAAGAATAGTTTTTTTTTTTGCTTTTTAAGTGTTTTTGTCTATATATTCCCAGTAATCGCATCGTTTAAATGTGTATGCAATAGGATTACAGCCACAGTTTGACTTAATCGACCTGAAACTTTAGCAAAATGTTGGTAGATATTACCAGATGTGTGGTTAAATCGGTCGACTGTAAGAATTTTGTTTAGCTTTTTCAGTAATTTTTCTATATCTATATTTGTAAACCTTGACAACGCCGGGTAAACCCGCTAGAATGAAATAAAACAAGTTACTGTGAACTTTACATAGAAGCATGGCTCGAACTACAAAATACTAAATACACGAAAATATAATTTTCTACCCCAAATTGAAAAGGTATCTATCACAAGAAACGCTTGAATGTTCACGGTTTTAACTGACAAACTCACAGTCATATTTCAAGTGAACATTATTACTAACCAAACGACTGTGTTAAATTGTTGTTTGTTTCAAATCCGTGATGCTTCAATTCATGAAATACAAAGTCTTACTAATAACTAGTTGCAGAGCGTAAAAGCTACGAAGCGCCCTTAGGGGAAATCCCCGCCTTTAGACGTCTGGGGAACGTCGGGTGCTCATTGCTCAGAGACTAATAGACTGTCAGCTGAGTGAGACATATTTTGGTAATTGATCAATACTTATACACAATGGATGATTACAGGGTGTTGCATGTTAATTTAGTACACACAACCCTGAATGCATACAATTATTTATTCGCATTGGAAATTAAATTCCATTTGGTAGAGAGAAAGCAGAGACGCTGCTAGCGATGTTATCTAATAATTGATTCGGTTTGGCAAGACAGAAAGTCTTTTTCATGACTCACTCGTTTCCAATTTTGCTAAAATAGTTTGTCATTTTCCTTATCTTGATCTCAATGCCATCGAGATTGAAAGAACCAAAAACGGATTATATAAACGATGAATAAAATATAAGGCGGAATGTATTTCGGAAAGGGTTGTGTAGTAAGCCGGTATAGATTAATTCATGATATACTTACATTGCATTGTGTACTTTAATGTTGACATTTTCATATCATAATCAGAAAAACAAAACAATCATTGATGCTACATGAACGCACATACAAATAGGAATAATCAAACACACTCATGTATAGACACACTTTAGGAGTAAAATTATGAATAAATCGATGTTACATTAAATTTGAGGGAACAAGATCCTAAAACATTTGTAGGATGTTTTCATATGTTATACGTTATCCATAAGACGTATTTGGAGGACATCACGGTGCTACCAGAAGTCTGATTTTCGTTCCCCGCTGTAAGTAGAAATATAGTAGTTTTGAGAGTCTTTATGAAATGAAAATTGACCATTGAGTTGTGTAGTACCAGGTCTTACAGTTAACATAATGTGTGATTATTTGAAGGCAGGTAGGATCTTGCACCTCGACCTATCGGAGTTATAACGGATATTTATTTTGTAAGTTGTGTACGTTTGAGATCCCTTGGTGGTTATGAATACTATGAATCGTAACCCCAAAAAGGAACAGGTTTGACAAAATTCGAAATGTCATTAAATCTTTAGGTCTCAATTATACGTTGTTCAATTTATTCAAGCAAATTAAAAATTGTATTTCTATGTAAAACACATATGTTCCTATTTGTATTATCTACCTTCACATTCCATAAGTAACAACTTGGCAAACATTCAAAGAAACGATGTTAAACAGTTAAACGCTTTAAGATTTGTGGCCTTCGTCAAACGGTCAAAACATCAGACTTTGAAGAAAATAGGTCTGACAATGACATTTGTAGCATCAGAATCTTTTTTCAGCTGCACTCAAACAAACTTGAAGAGTGTAATTTAAAAGGAGAAGAATTGTAGCTTCATAATTTACATCATAATATAAATATATATCTACTATCTGGGTGACACACCATGGAATTAACAATTTGTGCACATCACTTAACGAGTAATTCAAGTAATTGGAGACTTTTGTCGAAATACTCAACACGTTGAAAGTGGATGTTACGTTATCATCAAACAAATTATATTCGACCGGTGAAACCCGTGGTAGAAAGATCAAAGAAGCCGCCCTTGAGTTAGGACTGAATAACTTCCTTTGATGAAAACTAAAAAGGTGGGCCTCTAATTGAATTATATATTTTTCGCCATAGTACTGTTATTTACTGGTAATGTTATAAACCGAACCTAGCGAGGCGAAATTTTGAAATATGGAAGCCGAATGGTGCATTTTAAAGCATTTTGAATCCGGTAAGGGAGACTGTTAAATGGCGTTTGATAACGTTCATAGTGTTTCCCTCCCTATCAACATGTTTGTATTTATCAGTAATCCACTCCGATTTGGATTTGGTAGCGGGATCATGGGATTAAAGTACCCAAAAAGGTAGCGGGATTGGGTTGGATAACTGGGAAAAGTAGCGGGAGTAAGAAAACAGTGGGATTGTCCGCTATATTGCACAACACTGCTTATCAATACATTCATCAATACCATTTGAGAGGGGTTTTTAAAAATCAGAAAAATTGATATTCTCCTAAATTATTCAATTAATTTACTGTCACTGCTATTATCCTTGATGCCACTGAATCCAAAAACAACGCTTTTGTGGTTCTTAAACAAAAAATGCTCACTCGGGCATTACAACAGGCAAATTTATTCTATTTTTTCGGGATAATCAATTTAAGTTATGACGAAAATGGTGACGGGTTCAAAATGATTCAGTCTCTTTTGGTGAATATATGAGATGTTTACATATTTGTATAGTTTTTCGAGTAACTTTTGCCCATCACAATACATAGTCTCTAAACTCAAAGTGCAGTGTTAAAATAATATTATTTTAGACAAAGTCTCAAGCTACTTGTAAAATATTCAAAGTTTGTAAAAACTTCTTTAAGGATCTAACATACACGGTGAGGGTAAATATAGTGAACAAACGTAAGAAACTATTTTAAAATGAACATTTGTTTTCGACATCAACTTTTGTAAAAACCGGATATAATTGACAACAGAGTGCAAACCCCAGGCGTGTGTGAAGTGGCCATCAAAGCATAGGTTAGTTAGGAAACATTTTCGAGGCTTGCTGTCACTTGAAGTTTAAAAGTATGTTTTAAGTTATGTCAACTAATTGAGACAAATATTGATTTAGATGATAAACGCTTGGTAAATTTGCACTGATATAATGTTAAGGATGACGGGGAGTTGTTTCATTAAGCGCTCAAAGGCTCTCAAGAATCACTTCACCGTTTGCGTCTTAATTATTTAAAAATGTTATTGTAAGTTTTTGTAAGTAAATTTGTAAAGTGGTAAAACGTCTGAATCAACACATTGCAGGTTATAGACTGCGACGCTACTGACACGATTGTACGTGAAAAAACATACAACCCAGTCACAGTAATCTGACACCAGGCTAACCAGTCTTCGCACGAATCTCTTTATGTCAGATGAAACCTCTGCTAAGATTCAATTTTTAGTTATAACCTTGACGAGGTTAGAACTTTTGAGATCCTTCTCCCGAGCTGGACACATAAACTATTGAGCCACCGGAGCGGTACTTTGAGGGTACTAGAAACAGTTACCAGGTTTTATGATATGTTGTGTAATACTTAATGACATTAGCTCAATAAATATGGGCATAGGTCACAAATACATTGTTGAAATATTCTCTACAAAACTATGCTGGCTTTGTGAATCTGCCTTTGAAAGGTCTTTCCGAAAAGCTTCAACATATATGCCTATTATGCTGTATGGTGTTGAATTGTAATCAATATTCATTTCTAATTGATGCTTCTGTTAACAAATACTTGAGAAAGTTAAAGATTATGGGAATCAAAAAAAATAATAAATTCGCATATTACCTACTGGTTCAGATTTCATCTATTTGTGTTTTTTGTAATACAATGGTTCAATTAAGATGAACATTTAAGGTTTTGAAGGCGTCGAATATTGGCGCCAAATTAGATTAAAAGTCTGCAATTTACAATGTTTTGTTTACTCGTTGTTGTTTCTCAAACTGCAGGGAGCCACAAATCAACAATCTAACAATAACACAACAGAAGCAGAACTAGCCAATCCAACCACGGCTTCCGCTCATGCGCAAGATACGAGCCTAAAGTCTCCAATGTTTACAAACTTTGTGGTGTAGTTTGAGACTTTAGCTCAGGGATGTGTATCAGTGGGGTGTCTTTGACATGAGGAGTAGTCGTCTTGTGTTGGACAATGCCACCATACGGGGAAAGGATATCACAAAATTCCCGGGGGACAATCCTTTAAGACCCAGGTCAACCGTGTTCGTCACCATCTTGAGATTTTGGATGCTTAAAGAGGATACCGTTTTTCCAAAACATCGTTAAATCATTCAACTCAGATTTCGCATGCTAGACAGAGCTTAGGGGTCTTATTTTCGATAAGACCATTGGACCATTCAATCAACTTTTTGTAATTATCCTTAATGTTTATTTCTTATTCATTATGCTGGAGATCTTTGTGTGGAACTTAATGTCGATAGCTCTTCTTCCAAACCATCGATATCTGTTCTTGTCCTCCCAACAGGTGATGTCCCCACGTCTTCTTCATGACCAGTTAACATTTTGTATTATTTGCCGCGGACACCTACCGCGCCGCATACTGTTCCTAGATTGTCAACTTTTCGACAGGGATTAACGGATGTTATAAAATATCGCATGTAATTCAGAGATGGGGCAGCTTAGAGAGAAGTTGTGAATGTTGTTCGAACAACATGGATTGAAGAGCAGATAAACCCAATGAAGCTCCAGATAGTTCCATACTTAACGTGTTACTGCTATGATATTGAATCTTTGTTATCATTAAAGTAAAAATTACGCATAATGACTTATCAGTTTAATTATATAATAAACTACTGAAAAAGAACATAATAAGCATTTATTAAAGCTACGGGCGAATATACGGGAGAAAGAACAAAGAGAGAGGAGAGGGGAATAGCTGGTTGCAAATAGATCAATGATAAAGCATACTATGTCTTAATTTAAAACTTATATTTCAACGATGATTAAGATAATCTATAAAAAATGAAAAAACCACCCTTACAAATCAGCAAATTAATACAAGAATTGAATGTTGTATTCCTTTGTCCATTCGCTGTTATTTGATATTCATGTTGAAGACTGTTTTACGAGTTTCACACACCTACATGCATGGGCGTCACCAGGATCTATTCCAGGAGGGGGTAAACATTTAAAAAAGATCGAGCATTGTCGGCTGTAATCCGAAAGCCCGAGCCATGTACGGAGGGGGTCGGGTGAAACCTCCGCAAACAGTTTTTGAAAAAAATTCAGCAAATCAATGCACTTTGAGCTATCTGGTAGACTCAACTGTATAATTCTTTCTTTTTTAATATTTTGATTTTTAGGTTTACGGATCGACTACTTCTACGTACTAGACAGTACCTTAGTAGAATAAGTATGTTAGCAAAAAGCCACTTAAAGCCACAATCGTATTATAATATGAAACAAAAAAACGTTTATATACTCATCAATGTTAAAAAAACATATTGGAGATATTTGTAAAATTGTTAAAACAAATTTATAAAACCTCTACTAATATTTAATTTACAAGCAAAGAAGCATGGCGCATAAGTGAAGCCAGACATTTTCGGTTGAGGGAGATGATGGCATGAAATATTGAAGCTTAATGGCGCATTTAAACCCACTTTTTGGATCGGTGTAAGTATACCACTGATGTTTAAAGAACAGTAGATAAAAATACAGTAAAAGCGACACCACATTTTGTTTTTTACTCTATGTGAAATATATTCATAACCCACAAGTGAAGTGACATCAACTGAAACATTATTTTTTATTAACAAGTTTACCTTTAAAATAAACTCACCAAGGGATTTGACACATTCCTTCCTTATTTGACAAAAGATAAAAAATAGTCAGTTTGACTTATGTTGCTTTAGTCATAAAACAAACCCTATTTATTGACCTTGCTTATGTTGCTTTATTATTTACGTTAACAGTAAAATATGCAAATTTTGACTTAGTACTTTTTAGTACTGGAAAAGCATGCTTAATATTGTTCTTTGGATTTTCTATTTTTTAGTAACCAGGAACATAGAGTAATAACGTGACCGTACGGAAAACCATTTCCGGTAGGGTTATCTATAATACATGTACAGGTCATGTTCATGGACAAATTTGAAATATTTTCAATGAAAATGTGCATTTTAAGAACGTCTGATGACTTAATAATACTATTTCGTATGGTAATAAAGTGTAATTATGTTAAAATCGGGGCTGGGCCCCGAAGGTTTTGAAATAAATGTTGCAAGATGGTGCATTTGAAAGGAGGTTGGAGAAAAATCAACACCTTTTCAAAAATACAGGGGGCCAGTGCCCCCTCTTGCCCTCCCCTCGCGACGCCGATGCCGAAATGGCCAAGGTAAATGATATTGCTGTGTTTAATTAGTCGCACTCATCCGATGTCAGCTTTTGTATTGACAGCCTTACTAAGATGATTGTTATAAAAGACGAAAAAACAAGTGTTGTACAGATATTTGGTTTCATTTATATCACAAGATTCTTCATTGAAACATCTAATAACGATCATTGTGTCACTTGACATGAATTCTATAAAACATGGTCATGTGAATATAACTAGGTTCCACAAGAGTCCTAGACCAGCCACAAACAGTGTGCGATCACCCAGGGGCATGCAGTGCATGTCAACTTTCAATGCCATACCTTATGTTACATATGGTTTTAAGTCTCCTCAACATATGTCAGTATAAACTCAAAAATTGGGAGAGTCAAGTTAGGATACTTTGGCGGAACTTTAAAAATGTTTTACAAGTGGCATATTCTCATATTTAATGGTTTACGTAACTTAAGATCAATTCATATCTCGGGAATCATTCTAGTGATAAATGATATCTCAGATTATGTTATGAAGGTTTTCATTTTGTATAACATACGTAACATACGGAAGTTCAATGAGAGAGGGGCTTAACCTGTCAAAGTCCAAATCAGTGCAGCAGCGGAAAGTGTTAGCGAACATGAAATTAAGACAAAACACATATTTAATCTACATAGTTCATATTGAAAAAACAAATTTAAATTAATCTGTTATTATTTTATGAAAACATGTGATGTGACGAGGGTCGATTTTTAAACCTGTGATTTTTATTCTTCTACAACTGCACCGATGGATAAAACCACGTGTCAAGAGAAGCACATAAAGAGAGATAATCAGAGCAGCTGGATTCAGAAAATCAATCAAAATACCGACATATTACGCTAAACCAAAGAATTGTATTATCAGTTATTGTTTAACACACCTGATTCATTCGTTACTAATATGTTTACACGTTAACTATTGACATGATAACCCTGTAAACAATTTAATGTGCGTCACCGTAGGAAACCGTTAAGTCATTATGGGGATCAAACATACAACATTTAAACATTTTTATCTAATAATCTGATCTACTAACATTGACTGTTTCTTGTGTGATTTCAAAGATACATAATCTACCATTACCAACAGGTACACGTCCAGTCTGATGCAATCCTATGATAACTGAGGTGAGCTCAGCGTGAACTGTACTCACTGTAAGTAACACATATTACGTACAGTATTATTATGTATTTAACGCAGCTTCGTTCTGGATAAAAACGCGAACTATTGAAATAATTAACGAGCTTGCTAGTTAACTTTTTTAATAAGTTCAAGTTGAAGAAAACTATTATTAAACTTATCTTATGTCAACTCTGCTGGTTATGTGAAAGTAGTTTTCAAAAAACATTTTTAAAGATTTGTAAAACGCCATACGCTTTTTGCCAATTTCGAACGTCTCAAGTCGCTCACATATTTCGGCATGGAAGTTTATAAGTGGCTACGAGCCCACGAGGTGCAAGTGGCGTATTGCAAGTGACCTTTTCTGTGTGACGCCGGCCTTAGTCATTTCTGCATATTTTCCCTCTTTTCTTTAAAGTACGCCTACGCGACCCCCGAAGAAGACCCACAATTTGAATATCATTGGGTCAAAAATCAAAACAAATCTATCGGGAAAAATCAAAACAATATTTATGAATACATCACATAAAAGTGAAAGTTATCTCCTTGTTCAAGACATCTGATATATAAAACAAATAAATAAATCATTAAATATTAGTTTTTGTGGCTACTTGAATCGAACAAATCTGCAGCTACATACGCTCATTGTCAATGAAGACAGGATATCTTATTTTTGAAACATTTTTTGTTAGCCCTGTATAAATGTTTAATTATACTCTTGTGTCTGTTGTTTTTCAGACAAGTTGCGAAGTGTGTTCTCTTTATGTCTTTCACAAATCATGAGGGTTTTTTTTCAATATCCTTTAGCATGTACTTGATTTCTTAGCCGAATGCCATAAAATCAAGGACAGGGTTTTCAAAAATGTAATCGTCAAAGGGATAACAAATTAAGTCATCCTTTGTAATCAATGTTTTGGGCGTCCTGTGGAGTTGATTTACACTCTACCTATCGCACCTAAGGTTTCCACAGAGATGCCTTGCGACTATGCAGGTATAAACAAAGTCAGACTTGGTAGATATCAATGTGATTCTTGTCGGGACTGCGACTTTCAATAACATATATTTAGATATGGTAATGACAGATTCATGATAATAGTTTGGTATGTCAGGTCCCATTAGTAAACATTATCTGCACTATCTTAGAATATTTGAAATTTGATAGCTCGATTTTCAGTTGGAGGTAGGGATAAGTGGTGTAGTCTCCAGAAAAAAGATTATATATAATCCTATTTCTATAGTGCAGACAGTCAAACCAATGAGACGTGGGAATAAAAACAAAAAAATCAAATGAAATAATCAATAGCGAAATATCCACTCCAAAGACTATGATATTTATTTCAAGAAATGGACGAAATGGGAAAAAGAAACAATTAGCCTGAGATGCAGCAACAAAAACCCCTTATTAAAGTCACATCAGTTAGGTTTCCAGAAATTCAAAATGTTTCGAGTTAAATTTAATTTGATAATATTGCAATTCATATTTCTTTTTCATCGTACATTTTTTTTAAGTTGAAGTACAAATGTACGTGCAAATGTCAAAGAAGTATTATTATTCAATTTTCCGAAGTTTATGGCTCAAACAAAGTGACCTCAACTTGTTTCAATGTTGATTCAATGTTAGCATTCACGAAATTGGCTAAATATTGACTGAATGAGATGATGATTGCAGACTTTTTCTTTACTCATAGATAATGTAAAATTTTCTTTCGCGCAGAGCATTTTTCCGTGCTAAACATTTTTTGATATTAGAGAGGAGGAAGGTTTGCATTATTTTGACTTTTTACTGTTTTTATCTAATTTTTTTCAAATGAGAAAATGTTGACATATTTGCCGAAATATCGAGATTCGCGATAATTTTCTTTATGTGAAATAATACTTTTCTATCTCTTTTTATTATGAGCGTAAAGCCTTACAAAATGTCAACATAAACATAGCTTTTATGTCACAATATATTTTATGAAGACAGGTGAGGTTGAATATTAACGCAACGATCAGAGACCAGGGACCAGGCCAGTTAAGGAGTTGCTAAACGTGCATTCGATGTTCGATTTATTAACGAAACTCATGTTTTGAATGTCTCACGTCTTTATATGAAGTCTAAAGCATTCAAAGGGTAGCAAAATAAACTATTTGTCTTCGTTTAAAAGTTGGAAAGAATGAATAAACATGGCCAACACGCTTAAAAGGCCCATCAACCAAAATTGGGAATTTAATATTTAAATCAGTGAGACTATACGCACTCTATCTAGATAGTCTTTTCTTTTGCACAAGTTACGACTTCTATCTTTCATGAATGTATAAAGTTTTTTCTGGGACTTCTTTCGGTCTTCAGTGATCTGGTGTGAATGAAGTTTAGCTCCTCTTTCCTCCATAAGTTTTCCAACTATATCGTGTTGAATTTGATTGGCTGCTATCAAATGGTTTGCTGAAATGTCTATAAAAAGTATTTTGACAGAGTTATGGCCCTTGGTTTTTTTTATATGTTTTTTGTTAATTTTCTCTAATGTACGTGGTTGTTCTCTCTACGAGTACTCATTTTTCGAGTTTTTGCCAATATGCCAATGTTAATGTTTTCAACCTTGTTTATTCAAATAAGATTCATTGTTTCATCTACTACCAATTTATAAATCAGGATATAAAACGCATATTCTTAATTTGAAAGTATGTATATAACATGGCATAGGCATTGTTGTATAGAAGAAAACAGATAAAAACAATGAGCTATAGAGAAAAGACGAGTAAAAGTGTCACCAAACTAAATATAATTATAATAAATCACATATAAATTTAATGAGGAACTATCTCACTTTAAGTTCCATGAAATCTTCTCTAGTCTTTTTCTATCACCCTGTGTTTATCTTTATCTCGCCCTTACTCTTACATTATCTCCCTACCTTTGTTCAGCATGGCAATCTTCTTTTCATATCTTATCAATGATTTTCATATCTCACCCACTAGAATGTACATACTCATGTTGTGGAATAAGACAGGTGTTAGACTCCGTTTGATTGACAGAAATGTTCAGTTATGTGGTAATCGTTTTAAAAGGCCGCGTAGTTCACTCAAATAATAGGATTATAGTAATCATATATAAACATTGACTCTCTTATGTTGAAAGTCTATTCATAGATCATCCATGGGTAATTCTACTGTCACCAAAGCCGATTGGTCAAATGAAGGTGAGAAGAAGGTAAACATGTAGAATTAGCTGTCTGTCTCAATGCGTACCGTCAACATTGCGTTGCTCCAGATATACGTAGGCATGCCATGTCACTTTTGAGTCATCATAGTTTTGTTTGTTCGTGTCTCACGCTAAATTTCTAAAAATTATATATAAATTAGTCTTTGTAAATTGGCAAAGACGTTCATCAACACTCAACACCCATTGTTACTGGTTACTTTTCTCTTGTATTCATCTGGGTACATCAAGTATGAATTAAGCAGAACTTAAAATATTTATTTTAGAATTTCAAAGTTTTGAAATATATTACTTAACAGAGAATGATGATTCATCTTCGGCAAAACCTTTCATATCTTATGTACGTTAAAAGTATTTATTTCCATCTTCCATCTTTCATCCCTTATGGGAAATATAGAAACACGGTCAAGAATCATGCGCAATGTTATTGATAAATGGTGAAACATTGTAAACCTTTCACAAAACGAACGAGACTTAGAAAGATAAGATTGCCTCATCCTGATTTCAGACGGAATGAAAGATTATCCGACCTCAATTTTAGCAAAATTGACAACAGCACAACTCAATTTTTGAATTGAATTAGTTTCAAAACCTCAAAAGCTCGATGACAACGCGTGGTTATCCTGAGACAATATCTCAGCCTCAGACAATTAAATTGAAGACCTTGGATCGATTCCGACCACTGCTGCATGTTTGCTGCCACTCTCTCCTGGCTTGGCCCTTGTTTGTTAATCTAGGACTGTTTTAAATTTCCACGCTCCAAAAAGAGGGTAAATTAAATAAAACGATTTTTTAAATAATACAGATAAAAAAGACTTTGAGAAATTAAAAGTATAACTAAGTATTATCGATTCCTATCGTGATATGTACAAAGACAACCACACTAGAACTGTGTGATAATTCTAAAGTCAACGCCACACGCCTAATGTTAACACACTCTTTACCTTAGCATAATAAGTCGTCATCGCTTGGACATAATCAGATTATTAGAGCAATCAAACGTCCCGTACGATCATATTTGTCAGGATTAATATGCCTAACATACATATATAACAAATGAAACATAGCATAATTCTTGTTTCAACAAAACTAACAATGGCATTGTTTTCGTTCGTGTGTCTGTTCGTTTTGCTTTGCTCTTTCGCTATCATATATATCGAAGTCAATTTATTTAGTTGACTAATTTTGATTAGCAAACTGCTTTACACACATGTATATTTTGTTTTTTCCCCTTAAGTGCTTCTCTTAGCACACACGGTGGCCACTATTTTGTCTTCAGACGGTGCTTTTAAAAGAAACTTTAAATCTTTAAAACAGTTAATTGAGAAATGAATTATATGTTAAAATTGTGTTGTATGTTCGGGTACCCTTCTTCGATTTCGAACAACTGAAGGATGTTTAACATGTGCAACTTACAAACGAGACCTACGTTTTATTAACCGCCTCCAATATGACTGTCCGTCTACCCAAGTAATGGCCGTCTCCAATATGGCTGTTTGTCTACCCAAGTATCGACCGTCTCCGATATGGCTGTCCACTGTCCACTGTCCGTCTACCTAAGTATCGACCGTCTCCGATATGACTGTCTATCTACCCAAATATCGGCCGTCTCCTATATGGCTGTCTATCTACCCAAATACCGGCCGTCTCCTATATGGCTGTCCGTCTACCTAAGAGGATATGAGGGGTACATGTGGATAAAGAAATCATTTTGCATCTGTGGTAAGTACCGTCAACTCGTCCGTGGTAGCCACTTTATGCACACAAAAAACTGTTGAGTGGACGTGACGTTAACTTATTTATATGTAGTTCATAACATCTACATTTGTCAGATGTTTATATCTTCTTACAAGACATCAACAACTAGCCTTTGTCTTCAATACGTGTTGTCTCCCCTTTTATCATCGTTTGTTACCTTGGGTTATGCCCCCTACCAGAGTCAACAAAACCTTCGACACGTGAGGATCATTGTCGTGAAAAGTCAAAATGAAATACGAACACCTTTAAACCGAAGATCTGTTAATTCAGATATTTATAGCAAATGTGATGACCAAATGTTTTCACATAAGTACAAGTTATGTTATTCGTTCTCATCTTAGCAATCTAGAGACACCACAATTGAGTGCAAACGAAGTTTTCCTGTTAAATAGTCTTAAAGCCTATGTTTTCTAAGAATGTTAGAGACAATACGCGATAATCTGTACTTTGCCAGGTGGTTCGTTGTAAAAGTATGACATCTCTATATTTTCGGTTGTTAAGAAGTCTTGTTTTTGCTTGTGATAATGTTGAACATCTGATTAGTGTACATGCTATGTGAGTTATTATGATAAAGGCGAATCTTAACAATGTGTCGTCAATGTGTTGTATGGAATTAGGATGGTTATGTGACAAGAGGAAGACAGGCTCAACACAGTACACACTTTGTCCTGTTTTCTGAAAAGTAAAAGGAAAATTTTCAAAAGGTTCAGAGTTCAAAGACTGGCGCGATACCAAACATTTGGACTAAAAAGGCAGACATATTATATGCTATTGAATAATATATTCATTATTCATGTTCTTTCAAAGTATGTTATAACGTATCGACTTTATTTCCTTCTTTGGCAAATTCAATACCTATTTATAATGATTTCTCGAAAATGTAATTTTGACAATTAAAATATGAGTACTCTGTGAAAACCTGTGCCATGAAGCCGTTACTGGATTAAGGGTCTTTAAGGCGGATTTAATATCAAACATTTTTTTTAATATTTATATAATATCAGCATTCAGCCCAATCAGTTAAATTGAAAGAAACTAAAGCTTTACACTTTTAAAAGATATGGTATATAATTGTAAAATGGTTGGAATACTAATGCACACTAAGTCCACAATAAATATATTTTTCGATCGAGGTAGATCAAACAAACAAAAACGTTGTTTCAGAATATGAACGTTAAAAATAAAAATAAGTTTTGTCGGAGTGTGACAAAAAATCAATTTTATTTTTCTTTGAAAGGAAATTCGGTTTATATCATTTTTCTGTGTTAATTTGGTTTATGCAAATTTATAGCATTTAAGAGCATATTATCAAAGCAATAGCCGCAAAGCTTCCGACATTTTTTAGATGAGTTAAAAATGGTGCAAATTTAAAGAGAGTTTTGGATCGCAAATGGGGGGACTTTCCCCCATGTCCTCCCCTAGCTACGCGCCTGTTCTGACGTATTTGGGTCACCAAGAAATTTTTAAGAGGCAAATTGAACCGCTTATTATTTGTTTTCGTATCTCTAGCACTGAACAGTGAACACTGAACAGACATAATATTTACCTACCAATATTGAAAATGTCTAATCCCTAGCTTAAAAATTTCAATTGATCGTCGACATAAGCGGATTAATATCCTGTTTAAGAAGACAGTTTACTCATTGGTAGAATACGGCTGTGAACACTAGCCCCGCGTAGCGTCATTCAGTTAAGTATACACTTTCATCAACTTAACTATTTAACATTGACTTAATCCGATTACTCAAAATATAATCTTGAAATCAAAAGAAAATACACACAAAAACCTAAATGCAGATTTGTTTCAAGACTCCGTCTGAAATTGTTAATTTTCCCCTAATTCTTTGATCCATTTCGCCATGCTAATCACAAAGGGCTCTTGAAATTCTGAGCAAACATTGAAATTATTTCCCCCTAACAAAATGTTTTCAAACATGGGAATAGCTTTTTTGTGCCTCCAATTGAGAAGTATAACACGATTAAGCAAAACATATGTTGAAAGGAAAATATAAAGATACTCCCCGATACTCCTTTCTTTGCCGTTCAAGGATTTATATACTAGAACATTACTTCGTTAAACATACTTCTCTTCGTATGAAAAATAGCTATGTTGCTGTGAAGTATGTTGACGCATTCCCAAAGGCTGCAAACAAACACTAACGATAACTTCTACAAGTTATATGTTGTTTGATCCTCTGTGTCAAGTGCCAGCAAAAAAAGAATAGTGGAAGAGGTTTAGTGAAGGTTGGGATTATTATTCCAAAAAACTTGACCAAGAACTGGACGAAAATAAAAAAACGTCTGATAATTCAGCTCTTATTCCATATTGAAGATTCCAATGCTCTAACAACGTCATAGTTTGCAGAAACAAATTTTATTTCCGTCCAGTTCCCGGTCAAGTTTCAAAATTGAAGATAAAAGCGTTAAATAAGGCTTACGTATTTGTTTGATAATTGAAAAGTCACCTGTCTATTCCAAACTATAATGTATTTTCTTGATCTTAATCAACGACAAGGTGGATTCTCTCCTAGTTAAAAATTATCAATACATTTCGACGATGATGAATAATCATTACATTCTCCACATCTTTGCAATGCTGTTGGTCACCAATAAACGTAAGCTCACATTTAACGTGACAAATTATAGAGTCATTATAGAGTATCACAAAACAAACGTTATAAATATTGAAACAACTACTTAATAGTTTGTGTGTGTCCGTTTATTGTATTTCCCGATTATTTCTTTTGTAAGCAATCAGCCTGATAACTATCAAAATTCATATCAGAAATGTTCAGAAGGTTTCTCTAGAGTCCAGACATTCAACTATCCTTCTTGCACTAGATGTACAGTATAGTGACCACTTTTAATTTCAGTCAAATATTCAGACTTACATTATCGATCCCACACCAGAGATTGAACCATGACCTATTGATCATGAGTACAGTCAATCATCACTCCCCTGATATGCAGGAGTGATTTTTTTTAATACTGACGCTTTTGAAATCGAAATATTGAAAAATAGAAATATAAAATAATGCGATTTTTTTGTTACGTATACAACAGATATGAAATTTGTTTTTGATACCAAATGTGTTTTGATGTGATAAATGGTTACAAAGCTATCGTTAAAAAGTAAAAAGTTGACACAATAAAATGGAGCCTGAAAATGAGATTTTAAACATAATCTTCATAGATTCAATAAAGTTTTTAATTAATAACTAACTGGCCTGTTATCACATCTAAACATATTTGGTATCAAACACAAATTTAGTATCTGTTGTATACGTTACACCAAACCGCATGACATTATCTATAACAGTTTTTTTCAATATTTCGATTTAAAAGACGTCAGTATTAAAGAACCACCCTGTAGAATATAAATACGAAGCTATGTTCCTAGAATTTATCCCTTTGAAGAAATTAGTTTGACTACGTCGAATTAAAAAGGAAAGTTCCAAATACCTCCTAACTTTAACACGACTTTCTGACCAAAAAATTCAGTATGCCCGCAGAGACACCTAGTTGTCTTCGGTTACCACACATGACCTTTCCACGTCTTCATTGCCGCTTCCTGGTTTGAGTCAAGTTACTCTCCACCCATTTCTCACCTCGAGTCCCGAGCAGTCTAAGAAAAACAGACCCAGTGCAATATTAGCTCCGAAACTGGGCTATGAGATTTTCTAGTTAATTACTGACCAGTAAGCAGCGACAAGATGTTTCATTTATTCGGTAATTTGATACACTAACTTAAGTGATAATGGTCGCTACGAGAACAGATTTGCTGGACCAAGTTAGCGTCAAGTATACCGCCAGAATTTGTTTTTTCCTCTCATAACCCAATCTGTTAAGTATACAATTTCAATTTTTTCTATACAAAGGTCCTGATATATAAAATGAAGAATTATGTTAAGTTCTTATGCGTTGCTCTTATTTTACCCAAAGTTAACAAAAAATCACAACTTTACACTTAAAAATGCACTTTTCATTGAT
>JAUUEB010490716.1:0-10707 GCA_032362205.1 Clione limacina | reverse complement strand
TGTGTGTATGTGTGTGTGTGTGTGTGTGTGCGTGTATGTGTGTGTATGTATGTGTGTGTGTGTGTTTATTTGTGTGTATGTATGTATGTATGTATGTATGTATGTTGTATGTATGTGTTTGTTTGTGCGTGTGTGTTTGTGTGTGTGTTTTTGTGTATGTGTGTTTGTGTTTGTGTGCGTGCGTGCGTGCGTGCGTGCATGTGTGCGTGCGTGCGTGGAGTTGTTGGTGTTAATTGGTTCCTTCTCCGATTTATTATAAATTTATTGTTGGTATTTTACTATATGCTCCATTGTCCACATCATGTTGTGTGTCTTTTTTTTAGAAAAATGCAGGGGTGTATCTTTTTTTTTAATTTGCGGATTTTCGCACGAAGTCCGTGAGTTTTTCATAAGACTTGGTATTGGGCATAAACGAACCGAACGAGTCATTTTGTAGGGAAAAGGCTCCTTTCTAGTTGGTGTCCACAAATGTTTTTGTGAAGACCCTTTCAATTTTCATTGTGTTAACTGTTTTTGGTAGAATGTATGTGGATATATATAATACACAAATGTTTGGTTGTATATTTGGGGGAAGTGTCTTTATCGAGGGCGTAAAACGCCTTCGTTTATGAAGGAGTAGGTTCCTTTTAAAAGAAGATTTTCTTACGGAGGTCTGTCAATTTGTACTTTGAAGCGCCACAGTTTAAGTAGCGTGGAGGGGGTTGGGGTCTTCTAGAGACTGGTCAATAACATTTCTTATAGAGACACCATTTTTCTATGTTGATGGGCAGTTTTTTTTTCAATAACATTCATAGATATAAAAACAAAACTTATTTCAACAATTGGTTATTTCCAATCTGTTAACAAAATATGCTTATGACTTTTTTAAGGTCTTAACTGAGGAATAAAACGCAGACCGTTACTGACATTTTGATTTAGGGAGATACATTCGACATGATGTAGATTTAACCTCTCAAAACACGACACTAGTATAGCAACTCCGTATTTAAATGTCTTGGTGTGTTTAAGTTAACGATGAAGAACAAATATAACTCAATTGTTTATTGAAATGAATTTAAATCTAGAATTTAAAAACACGACTTAATTGACAAGGATTAAGTGTTATCTGAGAGACAAGCTTGTGCATTCGAAATCATGCACATCAAACTTAGATGCAAGATGTGAGTTAATTATATGAACTCTCACAAGGTACCTCAATTAGCGTTGTAAATATACAATCGTTTTGTTCAATTCACGTTTGATTTTGTATAGATAACTTTGAAAAGTTTACGCAAATGTATAATACTTGATTATTATTAAAATATTAACTTAAGAATACACATCTACTGAATAAGGAATAAAGAACTGTAGGAACAGTTTTACTTTAGCAGCGCATGTGGATTCGAGACGATACTTAAACAATGCGTAGTAGTAACGGTTTCAGAATAACTGAAAATGCACGAGGTAATACTTAGCTTGAGAAAAAAATAACCAAATCTGATTGGGTAGACAATATGTACATTGTGATTGACAGATAATGTTTGATATTCAGTTTATCCATTTTGTCTATAATATATCTGTGATGGGTATAAATGACAACGCTGTACCCCTCATGAGTCAAAGACGGGAATGGAAAATAAGGAAACAAAATCCAATTTGGTCAGTGCGTAGGCTGAACATAGAGTGTCTATAACTGATGACCAACAAGATGAACTTGTCTTGACTTCTATGTTGTTTTGTCTTTTTTGGCTCATGCAATTTCAAACGTCTTAAAAACTGCGGGAAAGTGATTATCTAATGGTTGGATCAACGCTGGATTTCTTAAGAAGAGACATGTCTTATGTCTACATTGATGGTCCAATTGGCTTGGGGGGTACAATAGAGCAATATGGATTTAAAATACGCCAATATTGCCTTATGGGAAAAGGTTACAATTGCATGTTTCTAGCTTAATCGAATTTGTTCATGAAAAGGACATTTTGTCAAAGAAATGTCTTTTTTTCTATACGTGTATTTTGTCATTGAGAAAATAAAAAGTTTGGTTTGATTTATAAGATTATTTGTTGCAATGTTCAAATATTAATATAACTCATTGGATGCGAATATGTTTGTTTGTGTCTCCCATAGTTACATAAGCCGACTTATATCATTGTTTTTTTGTATGGCACCAACTGAACAGAATTTTGTTCTAAGTCAGATAAAACCATTAAATTAGTAAATTGTATGATCTACAGAAATATCACATTTTTCTAGCTTCCCTTTTGTAGAAAGTAATAGTAAACATATTGTTAGATTATTAGTGTGATTTTTGGAAAATGAATTGTTAACTTTCCAATTTCTTTTTTTTATAATATAATAACAGTGTAAATAAAATAAAGTCTGTTTTATCATAGTTGCAAAAAAATATAGGTGATCACATTGCTACGAATGTTTTCGGAAAACTTGTTTTATTTTCTACATGAGTACTCGTAAAGAGTACATCCACGCACATCAGACAAAAATAACAAAGAAAATGTAGCAAACAACTCAAGAGCCATAACTCAAAAAAGTTGAGAGAGTTATTTTTAGAAGGCCCCTAGAGTGTGTGTGCAATATTTCAGAGTCCGACTCCCAACTGCATCCACTGTGTAAATAACGAGCAACCATAAAATGGACATAAATCTGTCATCATTTTTCAAATAAACAGCTAAAATAACAGACATTACAAAAATCCCGTACCGAAATTTTTAAAAATCGTCCAATTGTCACAACATTTCAGGCATGATATCATAAAAGATTGTTTTACAGGATAATGTTCATAATTATTGCAACGCTTGGTCCAGTTTGACTAAGGTTTCGAAAAACCCTGTATATAATTCATCCACATTTAGTCATTGCCATTTCCAAAGGCAATTTTTTAAAATTTGAATTTAATAACTTAGATTTTCAAACGAAAATCAAACTAATTGTCTCGGATTACACAAACTAACAGGTGACTACGATGCAACGGATTGAAGGATTCAAACGTTCAGGGGTCACATATTGACCTTTTCAATAAAATATAAAACTGGGTAAATATGCATGAAAACTTAATTTGAGGTACAAGGATTTGCTTGTAATTGATGTCCTAAAGTCAATTATACCAACAAAAATATGAGTAAAAGTAAAAGAAATAAAGTAAAATAACAGAAAGTCTGGCATAAGTATCATTTACCGATGCAGAGCAAATGCATAAAGGACTGTCATTGTCTTACGACGAACGATTGTTCATACGCCGCGTTGAATCTCAAAAACAACTTTGAATAATTGATTCAGACTCAAAATGACTCTGTTAAGCGCACCTGGAGTGGTGGAGCTCAATATCAGGTCGTGTTATTCTTTTCTTAAATATCCTAAAATATAATACATCTAATCCTGATTATACAAAAATCGAAATTTGGGTTGTTCCAATTTGATAATTATTCGATATAAATTCAACTTTTTTCGTCGAGTCAGTGGCAGTATTCAATAGTGAAAGCGCAAGGCATCATGGTTCCCATTAGCTATAATATATAATATAAAGAATATAATAATAGAAAAATATAAAGGACTACAATCAAGGGAGTATAATGTCATCTATTTTACAAATGTTCACGGGAAAATTTGTTTACGCGTACAAATAAAATTATTTAAAAAAGAATAAGTGCAACTTGTTTACAGGCAATATTCGTTAAAAATAGTATTTCTTTTTGATCAAATTACCTAACGAAAAAAATTGTCAAAGGCCAACTTTTGTAATTAACAAATCTCGATGGCAACACCGGCTTATTGATTACGGCGATTCCGTTGGAAGATCGACTACCGTCTAGTCCTTCACTTCGTTTAACCAGGCAATTATAATTCATTTCATTCTATATGTGCGTCATATAGTGAGTAGTTAGCTTTTGATGAGAATCGCCTATGTTCGAGTGTCAGTTACTACAGATTGATCTTAAATACGGATTAAAAATCAGGATTCTGCTCCTGATTATCCAACACGGAAATTGGTTTGTACCAATATGTCACTGATTGAACATATTTTTAACTTTCCTCGTTGTTGCTTGTGACAAATAATTACACGAGCAATGCATCATGGTTCCCTGTAGTTATGGAAATACAACTAAACTATTTTATCAACTAACTTATAAATAAAAATACAATAGTACTAAGTATTTATAGCTCTAGACAATGTGAGTAGTGTAAGGATGAAGTTATATACGAATATAATTTATTTTAGCCGCACTTATTAATACAGTTTTCGAACAAAAGATCAAACATGAGTTTTAGGACTGTCTTCACTGTGTCAAGGGTAAACCGTTATTAGTGATGTATCAAATAAGCATACAATAAATACTTTTCACTCAAAGTATTCCTGCATATGTGTATGTAGCGTTTTAATTGCAATCACAGATTCATTAAAAATGTATGGGCACTTTTCAAAATGTCAAAACTGAGATGTTTTTTTTTATTAAAACTTGGCTTTAGCTTGCATGCAAACTACACTCAAGTTTTGCAAACCAACTATTGCAGCAGGACCAATTTACTCAACAACACAGTTTAAAGGTTGTTCAATCAAAGCTGTTGTTATTGATAGAGACAATTTATGGCCTTTGCAATCATTTTTGTCACGTTGTTTCTTCCTTACACTATCTCGTGAAAGATTATTCCTAGATACCTTTTAGCGTGCACTTATTGACTGATTGGTTTATTGGTTTATTCCTGACGTACATTCAGCAAAAAACTGTTGGACACTGTTGATGTTGACAAAACGTACATTGTATGTCTGCATATCTAAGAGTTATTGCTGAGCATCCAGACTGATTGTATGTGATGTTTATTCTAAATACTTTTCATACTTTTGCACCAAGCTGATACTACTCCGATAATAAGCAATCATTTTTCATGTCTGACAAAATAGAGAGATTCAATACTCTTGGTTGAGTACTATAAAATTAGTACTCACCGATAGACTTTTCGTATAAATGCGTAGTATTTCTCAAGAGGCCTGATTACTTGCGGTTAACCGCAGACAAAAGAACGCAATTTGTTGGGAAGTTTCGAATGAATGTATTTAAAGCAAAGAAAACAAATGCCTATCACTTACCCCTTGCCTCGAATAGCTCAGTACTTCTAAATGGTAGTTTTCAATTAAATACTCACCGGGTTAACATAACAAATTGTTCTCATCTTGTTTTTCTTGAAAATTTGTTTTCATTTTATTGCGCTAAATTTGTTTTTAGTTCTTAAATGGTTTGACTAAAACTATTGGATACTTTGTGTTCGCTTGAATAAAGCGAATGACTTTCCAACTTGAAAGATATTATTTTTTAACGTGCTAATTATCTACATAATATAATTCAAAGTATCTTTATTTTTTGTGTATGTATTTGTATGCAATGGGATTACAGCCACAGTTTTGACTCTATAAAGCTGAAACGTTGGTGGATATTACCAAATGTGTGGGTAAGCTTTTAGTAAAAATCGGCTGAGTGTGAGAAAAGTTATTAGCCGTTTAGATTTTCTAGGTTCCACTATATTTCCTCTGTAAAATACGCACCATTAAGGAAATGTGTGTAATTTTTTAATGGGATTTCAGCCACAGTTTTAAATCAATTGACTTGAAACTTTCGCAAATTGTTTGTGACTATTTCCAGATTCGTAGTTAAGCTTTTGGTAAAAATCGGTCGACTGTAAAAAGAAGTTATTAGCGTTTTACTTTTACTTTGTTTTCTCTGTAAATCACCTTCCATTAATCATGAACAAACATGAACCATGTATAGGTTGATAAAAAAAAGTGATTTTTAAGGCGGGTTGGGGAATATTTGCGCATAGTGGGAAAGAAAAAGAGGTCTACATGGTGGTAAAAAAGTCAGCGTGTTCTTTTTTTTTCTTTTTTTGTGTATCATTCCCGGTTAAAACTGGGTACTAAGCCACTAGTTTATTATACTAACAAAACTTGTTAACTAGTATACAAATACACCAAATTAAACCTAAAGTTCACCAGAACTGCTTTTATTGTAAATCATTGACACACAATCCCTAAACGAGTTTACTGAATGACCAAATTATCAATATTTCATTACAAAGCAAACATGAAGCAACATCAAAGCGAAATAAATGACAAACCATGATTTATCTAGACACGTTACTCAGGCAATTACAATCAGTTTTCTATAAAGGGCTGTTGGCTAAACCTCGTTTCACTTTTTATTCCATACCATAAGCTTTTAACGTAGACATAAGACATGTTTCTACCTACCAAGTTCAGCTTCGATTCAGCTATCAGATAATTATTTTTCTGCAGTTTTTTAGACACTCGAAGTAATTTGATTGAGTAGAACAAACAAACAAACAAAAACGCCAGAAAATAGGAAGTGGTTTAAGATTCATTATGTTGGCCATCGGTTACCGAGACCTCATTAATTATCATCGTCGTCTTAGACTCTTGAGTGTGCTCATTTTATACCATCATTGCTACATATCAAAGATATACAAACAGGAAAAAGTAATTAACTTAATGTTTGACATAAACCTCGATGGATATCTCAACTTAATAAATATTTGTTGGCTTTTTTCATTTTGTGAATTTTCTAATGTCATTCATTGTTGTCGGTGTCGCCTTTTATGAGGCGATACTATTCAACAATTTGAGTGATAATGTATTTATAGCTCACTATTTTGAAAAAAAAATATTCGCCTATGTATTTTTGTTTAACCGAGTGTAGTTAGAATTGTCGATAAGAAAGACAGGCGAACCTCAAAAAGGGAAAAAACATTACCAAGTATAATTGCAAAAATTAAATCTAAATTTTGAATAGCTTCATACTTCTTGTTTTCGTCAAAAGGGAATGCATCTTATCAAAGTTCCAAAATAATAGTCAGGTATTTATGGAGTAAAAAGAAGATTAAAGTGTCCATTTATAGAATAGTTGGAAAGGGCATCAACTGTTTTTGTTAGTTTGCCACCAAAGTATTTTTTAAAAAGTGGTTAAAAAGAAGATATGAAAAACAACTTTCAATAGCTAAAAGCTTTCTGAAGCATGCATATATTTAAATAGAAACTCGTTTGTTTCGGGTGGTCTTATGCATTCCTAAACACGTGCGCCAATTTATTAGTTTGCATGTCTTTGTATTTTCTCGAAGAATTATGACATTGTTTTTCATTGACATGAAAATCTAACATCACAATTGCTTCCACTGGAGAATAACAAGTCAATAGCAATCAATGATTCATTTTTTGTCTTACTGGTGCAACTCCTTTACCAGCTACAAAACCGCGTGTTGATATACCACCATTCACCGTACAAATGTGTCTTCCTGATCCCTCATCTAATATTATTGAAACCGTATGTCATTGTTTACAAATAAGTTGATGTGTAAGTCCTATTTTGTCTTTGAGAACTCATCATCATCTTAATCGTCAGTGGCATCCTTTAAACCAACATTTGTTGTAGAGTTATACCGTTAACTTGTCATATAGGAATATATGGACACAACATAAATACAAGAGATACTCATTTTATTTGATGCTTGGGTACATCTTTTGCTGTGGCTGCGAAATGCAATTGGGTAGTGGCTTGCTTAGCTCTATTTGCATCTGCGTTTGCACTCCCACTTCGGAGTCCATATCACAATTCCCTACGATTTGTTGCCTTTTTATCCCAAATCTTACTTCAATTTTTACCGCCAGGATGTTGTTCATGCAGACAAGTTTGAAACGCTTATTGGGCGACCAGTGGCGCGAGTTTCTTCAGTCAATTCATTGTATAGGACACATTTGGGGTTTCTTCGTTCTGGCATGCGGTTCACATGGCCAAGCCATCGTAATCTTTAGTGTGTGAGAGGGGAGTTGATGTTTTGCAATCCGGATATCTGCGTTACCGACAAAGTCATCCCATTTGATGCCTATTATACGGCCGAGACTCTGCATATGGAATGAATTTTGTTTCTATTCTTGAGTTGCATAGAATGCCTAGAAATCACTTCCGTATTATCTACTACCTTGTTTATCTTTTGTCTACCAGAAGAAGGTGTAGTATATTTCTGGCAAATTTTAAAGGCAGTCTAGTCTCTATTAGGGATGATATGTTCAGCCTCAGCCGCTCATTGTTGATACTGGCTGATTTCTTGTTGTCAATTATGTCCTTCCAATCATTATATAATTCAGTTGCCCATTTGTAGGATATGTGTCTTTTTAGTGTTTGAAGGTTTTGAAGACGAAACAGTTTTGAGGACATTTTTTTATTTCTTCAAATTCTTCTTTTGAGCTCATTATTTGTCTCAGTTCGCTTCTTGCAAGGTCTGTATGGGGTATAGGTCAATACGATTTATTTTTGTTTTCTTCAAAACGAATGTGCAAAGACAAATGAAAAATGTAATCACAAACCTTACGTCCGTTTTCGCCATGCAAAATACCAGGCTCTTTATTTGACAACACGTAATATATAAGTTTTGATTTACAGATTACTTATCTTTACTCAAAATTATTTACAAATATCACACTGTTATTATTTTCACTCAATCTTTTGACACGGAGACTAAAGGTATCAAACGATTGATAAGAATATTTCAATCTCAAACTTCCTTCTTTTTTGCCGGGTACAAACACATGAAGACTAGCTAGCGGACAAAAAAGTTGTTAGAAGTAAAATAATACTAAATAGCCAAGTCGCATGTGGGTGAACGTCACTATTCCTTAGCAAACATTTTCCTATTCAGACTAATGATGTAGGTCGGGTCAGGAATCAGAGTCCTAGCAAAATCGGGATTATATGGTAAGGATATATTCTGGATATTCCGCAGAGACATGCAGACATGTTTCCATAGTATCCCATAATGGGGTAAATATGTTCAACAGCATGGACAAAATTGCAAAGAGTTCTTTTATTTTTATTTTTTTATTCTAGAGGCTTCAAAATAGCCGCAAATAGACAACAAATAATTCCTACACAAAAATGTTTTGAAATTATCAGTGTCAAAATGGCCGAAAAATATCAATGTAAAATCAATACGTTTCGAATATCAATTTCTTCAATTATGCAATTATCTAGCCCAAAAGCGTTAAAGCCGTAATGTGTCTTCCTCCAGTATAGCCCTGAGCATGTCATTTCAATTTCTTAGATAGTAGTAACCCTTAAGAAAAAAATTCCTTAAATTGATTACCAACCCCTAAGTGGTTAACAAAGTATAATTTAATATCAGTTAAACGTGTTTTGCAATACGTTCTTTTCGAACAACATTATGATTCTTTCTCAATACAACAATATTTTATATAAATGTATAAAAAAATGGATTTATTTGAATTATGCAACATTTTTGAGTCCCAAAGTGCGTATTGTATTTGTGGAGAGCTCAATATTTAAATAAACCAATATTTAAATCAATTGTTCAATGATAGGTTTTCAATTTCAGCCCCTGTGGGATTTTTGACTACTAAGACATCTTTCGGGATCAGTAAAGCCACCACCATATACTTTCTATGTATATATTTCAAATAAACAGATGCACAAACATTTAAATAATAATTAAGATACAACAAGAAAAAAAAGTCACGATACTAATTTAAATATAAACTTGAAGTTAAAAAAAACATACGCCAGTGGTTTAAAAATCGTGCCAAATGTATTTTGAAACAAAATGAAAAATAGTGAGCCATTCCTTATTTTACAGAATCCATAATTATTTCTACATATTCTTTTCGCCAGTCATAATACAAATGCAAATACAACTTCCCACTGAGCTGACCCCATGAATATAAATTGAGTCTGGGGTAATCCAAGCCTCAGCTCTTAACCTCAAACTACAGGAAAAAGACTTGGTTGAGGCCTGTGCTGGTCTTTTATGTCTACAGGCAGTCATCTTTTTCACACATGTATTCATATACTTATCTAGCGTCTTCCAACTGACTGCAGTCTCCAAGATTACAATCTAGGCAATCAGAAATATTTCTCAGACATTTGTTTCTTGCGGTTAAGGAATGGGTTCCACTCAATATGAACAGAAACGCATGCACATTTTTAATTGATAAAGATAATTAATGAAAATAAAGACAAATGGATTACATTATGATTAAAAGCAAGTACATTTTATCCGATAGTTTAAGCTAAAATTTACAGGACGACAGGCAAATATTATGCTGCTTATACAAATGTCCGCCGTCACATGTGTTAGCAAAGTGTTACTTATTTTTGATATATGATAACATATTATGTGGTAAAGCATTATTATCAGCTATATTATATCTTGGTATTTATCTTCCAATGCCGTCATAATGATAATGACAATAAAATGTATTCTTATCTTAAGGCCTGTGGAACATATGTAAAATTTCAAAAAAAATCTGATAAGTGCATCTCCATGCTGAAATGCATGTGATAGACGTTCCGAAATCGTTGTTACAATAGGAACCATTGTCATATCATATCAAACTATCATAACTTTATGGGTAGAATTACAAGAAATACACTTTTACCATAAATAAGTTTTTCATAGAGCAAAAATGCAAACAGCTAGATACTACAAATTATCACCGAGACCACCAACAACGTATATTTATACATGTTTATATATATATGTCACAGTAGAGGGAGGTATTAGTACAACGTGGGATCCAGCCATCTACTGGTAGGAACGGGCATCCCCGTATGGTGCGTTGTTCGTACATGGTACATCGCACGGTTGATTATCCAGACTTGCTGACATGTCTGGAGCAAAGGTGTGAATTGTAGCACC
>JAUUEB010490694.1:0-10707 GCA_032362205.1 Clione limacina | reverse complement strand
GAGAGAGAGAGAGAGGTCTAAAGGGTGGTTAAAAAGTCAGCAAAATTCGTGTTTCTTTATTTTTGTATCCTTTCCGGGCAAAACTGAATACTAAGCCACAAAAAATTTTGAAGACTGCTATTACCGACGTAAGGGCAACAATTGATTTGAGATTGTGTAAACCTGGGCAATGCCGGGTAAACACGCTAGTAAACAATATTGCTAACGAGGCAAATCAAATGACAGGACTAGTGAAACGTAGCTTTCAACACATCTTCCTTCAATCAATTGTACAAATCTTGAATATGCAAACTTTATATGGCACCCTCTATTAAAAAGACAACAAAGAAGCCTTGAGCTTGTACAGAGAAGAGCAACAATTCCAGAATTAAGACATCTAAATTATGATGAAAGACTTAGAGCACTAAACTTACCAACCATTGAGTATAAAAAATAGTAAAGACAAATAAGAAATGATCTAATTCAAACCTACAAAATCATTCATATTTTTTACTCTCTCTTCAGTTCATATAAAGAAAGATTGGTCATATTTAAACACCTGGTACGAAAGAACAGGTACAAACAAGCAACAGTATAGTAGTCAAACCTATTATAAGCTCTCTTCAATTACCAAGACAAAACTGAACTCAAACTGTTCAAAAAGTACCTATACACAATCTAAATTTCGTAACAATTTTTTACCATTCAGTATGGAATATGTTATCTAAGAAAAGCACCAAGTGTCTTAAATTTTAAGATTGATAATGAGCTGAATCTTCTCATGTTTCAGCAAAATGTCTGTCAACTTACCTACTCATGTTTTTATGAACTAATGTATTAATGTAACATAATGGTTGAATTATTGTTCCTACTAAAAACCGCCATGCATCGTAACGTATTCTGCCGATAAATAGGGTTTGACTACGAGTGAGTGATAACTTTGTCAAACCTTTCAAACTTGATGACCTGTCTCAGAGTCTTTTGTTCTCTCTTTTTCAAGTCTTTATGTTTGCCTTGACGTTCTTATTCGAGATATCCATCCGTTTGAACCAAAAATACTGTAGTTACAGTATTTTTGGTTTGAACTTAGGTACTTGTTTTTGTCCTTGGTGTTTCAGACTTTTTTTTTATGATTACTACAATTATGGGTAATGCGATTATTTAGCATTTCACTGCCAGACTATAATGAAAGTTCCTATGAAAACTATAAGAAAATAAATGAAAAATGAAAAAAAATTAGCAGAGCGAGGTTTCGATCCTCGGACCTCTGGGTTATGGGCCCAGCACGCTTCCACTGCGCCACTCTGCTATACGTAATAGGAGCAAAATATTTAATATTAATATTGAGTAATATATCACTTAAAGTTAATTTGTACATTTCATGTAGTTATAAATGTTCGGTGTGCATGACCCTGAAAATTATTATATTTTCAAATAAGTAATGTGTACTATACTACCAAAACAGAAGAAAATGTTAACAATGAAATTAGCAATTCCACTAAAAATGAAACGAATAGTGTACGGCTCAAATCACTTTTGTTTCTTTACGAATGGCCAACAGCACGTAATAATCAATAAATATTATAAGTTAAAATTAAATTCTGAATTTTATAGCCTAAAAGTAAACATATTTGAAACCAGAGAAGTTCATATACCAAAATTGAATATTTAAAACGTAAATTGTTTTTTTAAATCTGGAATTTAAAGTCCATGTTTTGCCCCCCGGTAACAACATGTATAAACATGGCGAAAAGGTAAACTAGAGATTCCAAACTCTGCAAGAATAAAGAATGGCATGTCTCTCGCCTCAGTAAGCTCTCATATTTATTTTATAAGTGTTTTTATTTATTTAATGGGAAGTATTCTTTGAATCAACCAATAATCAGACGATGCTAAAGACCTAATAACCTAATAATAAAAGTAAGAAAATACAAATCATTTTCGGACGGAGACTGACTGTCTGAGTCTGAAGAATGTACACTTACTTAACCTTACTATGACTAGACTCTATATAGTCCGTTCTTTAAAGCTTGAACGTGTTTGCTGGCAAATTTCTCCCAAGCTGTCTGATGGAAAGATTTGTAGTGTTGTCAGAGGTTCATATGTGTTTTGGACATTGCATTTCTTCAAACTTTTAGGTTGTGGATAGCATAACTATAACAGTTAAAAAGTTGTTTATTTTATCTTTGTAAAAAATAAACAATATCAATAGTTCACTCCCCATTCGACCAAAGTCGTTTTTCACCTCAGTCTATTTATAGAAATGGGGAAGTTACTTATACTTTCTCAATTCTATGTATATAGCGACAGGCAGTGAAAATATTGTTTTGTACATTAAAATTTTTTTGTTTTTCAGGATTTCATTTAAAAACCAAAAGAAATAAGACATAGTTCAACTGTGCAAAACAGCCAATGCACTATTTGATGGTTAAATTGAACTATAAGTGTAATTCCATCTATCACCTAGTATGAATATGCAGTATTTATTAGTAGTAGGTTGTAAAGCATCTACTATTGAGCCTTTGGTCTTATTTTAATTTTGACGTTGTAAGACTTCCGGTTAAAAATGATAAACTAGAATGCAGATTTAATGCTAAGTCAATAGTCCACCTAAATAGATCCACTTAGTCTTAGTTATGACTAGTAGTAATTCGTAAGGACTCAAACAAGTTCAATTCGTGTCGAGTAGACATGTTCTTTGAAATATTTATCAATTCTATTTTTAAAAAATTCAGGGAATTGGCAGAGACAATGGATTCTGGTAGTTTATTCCAAATGTTAATAACCCTGTACTGTTAGAGAAAAACATTTGGTATTGTTTAGTAAGAACTCTTTTTTTAATTAATTTAGAACTTTTTAATTAGATCTGCAGATATCTGATTGTATTCTCTATGCCCTACAACATGGCTTCAGGGGAATGCTCTCGTGTGACACCATAGCTAGTTGAGTTTGTCCATGACCTTGCCAATAACTGCCATGGTGGTCACCAGACAGATGTCTTAGTGATGGACTTCAGCAAGGCCTTTGATAAAGTTGGTCATGAGCGCTTGCTGGAGAAAATCACCCACTATAGCATTACTGGCCACAGCAAACGATGGATCAGACAATTCCTATCCTATAAAAGAGTTGTCCTCGATGG
The DNA here is from genome assembly GCA_032362205.1 of Clione limacina. Taxonomy (NCBI): domain Eukaryota; kingdom Metazoa; phylum Mollusca; class Gastropoda; order Pteropoda; family Clionidae; genus Clione; species Clione limacina. Next base: position 7,589 of record JAUUEB010490694.1, on the reverse strand, counting down.
CGAGCACAGCGACCAGGTTGCTGTCACCTCAGGTGTGCCTCAAGGATCTGTCCTTGGGCCATGCCTATTCTTGCTATTTATTAATGACATGGCAAAAGATCTGGAGTCAACAGTGCAGCTCTTTGCTGACGATACAATAGCATACTTGACCATTGACAGTCAAGCGGACGCTGCACGCCTGCAACAAGATCTGGATAGGCTTGCCCACTAGGAGACACTCTGGCAGATGGAGTTCCACCCAGGGAAGTGCCAGGTACTCTGAGTGTGTAAGAAAAAGCAACCTCACATTGACATTCCTTACACACTCCATGGTCACACACTGGAGGTAGTTGACCATGTCAAATACCTTGGCGTCGCCATTCACGGCAATCTCAAATGGGACAATCATATAACAATTATCAAATGTCTCAAACAAGGCAATCTCCTCCCTGGCTGTGCTCAAACGTAATGTGCGTATCTCATCAAAAGCTATTAAAGCAACAGTGTACAAAGCCCTTGTCCGCCCACACGTTGAGTACTGCAGCACGGTCTGGGACCCCTCTGCTAAATACAGTAAAACATCGTTACCACGCCAGCCCTGCTTGCCGCCTGGTTTTTCTCCATTTAAAGTCTATTCTTCCCGCCACCGCCAGCTATTTCTAATGTACACAACTATATAATTCAAAAGTCAAATATACGTTTACGTCGCACGCTAAGTCAAGGGTTAAAACAACCAGACACTTACAGTAGTTCGAGAGATAAGCCAAGCCAACATGAAAGGCGGGCGTAACTTCATGTGAATAAAAAGACGTGTTTTGGTGTTTTTAAAGTCAAGAGAGCATGAGGAAACATTTCGAAGTTGGGGATTTTTGTTTCAGTTTGGAGGAACTGTACTTATCCATATGTTTAATATTTAATTGCATATGACTAAGGTGTTTGCTATCATAAAGAGACAATAATTTTTAGCCTGCAAAGGTACTAGTTTTATTGTATCACCACCCAGACTCAAAGATTATTTTCTTCTTACATGGTTGCCACATTCTACAGTCCTCAGTAAGTGTCTTCTTAAAACAACCCTCAGAAGGGTTATTTTTTTAACAGCACTCAGCAAAAGGTCTTTAAAAAACAGTTCTCAGTAAGGGTATCTTAAACAGCCCTCAGCAAGGCATATTCTTAAAACAGCCCTCAGTAAAGGCTCTCAAATTTCTGTGGCAACCATGTTAACCATGTTCTTAACTTCCAAAAAATGACAATTATTCCTATTTTTGAACCAGGGGAAAACTAGCTGAAGCTCGAGCACGGCAAACACTGTACCCGGAGAAAAATATTTTTTGGAATGTAAGGAGATATTGCCATTTGGACACTGCTTCTTCCTTTACTTATTTAAACTGTGGCGCAAAGCTCCTGAGTTTTACATGTTGGTCATTTTTTACAACACTTTTACATTGGAACCTCAGTTTTCTTTGTCTTCTCTTGAGCTAATTTTAAGAGAAAGTCGTGTAACGCCGACGTGACGAAGTCGCTAGTTATGAATAGGAGAGGACTAAGAACTGAACCTTGGTGCACACCGACCTTGACGTCGAACGCTGTATCAACTGAGCCGTTTATGCTGACATAACTCATGCTGTGTGCGTACATAGCCATCACGACTTGTACGATCCACTTTCTACACCTAGTTTCCTTAGTGCCCATTTCATAATTTTACATGGGACACAGTCAAAAGCCTTCACTAGGTCTATAAAGGTGAAGTACAGCTTCTTCTTCTTAGCCAGGTACTTTTCCTGCACTTGTCTTATGATGAAAATTGCATCCATCGTCCCCTTTCCAGGCATAAAACCAAACTGCATGTCGTCAATGCTCACAGCATCCCTGATGAATTTGTCTAAAATTCTCTTGAGCAGTTTCATGAAGTGCTCCAACAATTTTAGGTCCCTTTAGTTCCCTCTTTCCATGGCCTTGAAGAGGTTCAAGACTATGGTCTTGTTCCAATCTTCAGTAATCTTATCTTCTTGGATGACATAATAAATAAAAATGAACTTTCAATTAAAAAAAATTACACAGCTATCAATAACATAATAAAACTGATTTAAAAAAAATGGTTGCCTTATTCTTAAGTGATTTTTAAAAATGTTATTGAATCTAATCATTCTATATTTTTTGTTTTCAGTCGATGCTTTCAGTGTGGAAGTGATATGACAGGGAAAACGCCTTTTGAATATTCTAACTTCAAATTCTGCAGCACACAATGTTTAAGAGAACATCGTGCTAAAGCCAAAGCTACATCTTGACCGGAATTTAGACAATTTAGACAAATAAATGTTATCGAAAATTAAAGTTGTCATTTCTTTTTTTCCTGAGATTGATTTACTATGTCAATATATACTATAGACTGTTTAATTCTAAATATCAGATGTCGCCTCCGAAAAAAAAGTTCTTTACCAGGATTTTTTTCACTTAAAAAATGTGTAATTTGGTCATGTGTTTATGTACCACATTTTTGCAAAATATTGTTTTACTTTTAATCAGTGCAATATTTTGCAAAACATGTGTGATTCATAAATACATGGTGGTAAAAAAGTCAGCATGTTCGTGTTTTCTTTATTTGTGTATTCTTCCCGGGTAAAACCGGTTACTAAGCCACTAGTTAATGTTATTAGCTTTATTTGAAAAATAGATGCCAACTCGTGAATATTTAGATTTAACCTTTGTTAACACTTTTACACTCATGACGAGTCAACAAGGGTGGGGGCAGTTCAGTCTATTCCCTTGGGATTTTGAGGTTTTTATACCAATTCAGATAAATTGGGTTTGAAATAAAAGCTTGTCATAATCTACTTCACATTTAAAGCACAAACAGTTAACAACAATTTATGTCGGAGTAGTGTCGTCATTGACTATTTTTCATCACAGCTCGTTTAGTACACTATGCTGTCAAAGCTTGTTTATAGTCACGTCTCTACACCGCTTCAAATATGATTTTCTTAATAATCTATGGCATAAAGTAAAGCCGTTTTCGAGATCTTCGAGACAACTGACGAGGAGGAGATGTTTAAGGATTAAGCAATTTGAGTTTTAACGCCGTATCTACGTACCATGATGACCAATTTTTGCAAGTTTTCAACCATAAAAATATATCTCAATGCGGGACTCAAATCCACTACGATTACCACTCACTGAACGAGTCTTTCATCTTGTGAGAAATCAGTCTCGTTTAGAGAGATTTGTAAAACAACAGAAAAAAAACGGTCATCGTTGATATACAAACAAGTTAAAAGTTGTTAAAAAGTTTCAAGAAAAAAAACATAAAATTTTGCTTTTGTAGCTGCTTTATTTCTATATAATTGTGTGATATTATAAGGGATATATTCTGAAAAACAACAACATTTCTTTTGCTTTTAGGCTTGGTTTTGTTGCTATATTTGAGATCCCTGTTTCTTTTCGGTTTCTTTATGTTCTTCCAACGCATTCTCCGTTAACAAATTTGCCATTACCATCTTCACTTGCCATCTTTCTCCAATATTCTTTGTCCCATCTGTGAAAAATTACAAAAATACATTTAAAAATAAGACCGCAATAGTAATAGAATTCCATTAGTGTAAAGATCTAGAACTATTATATTATATACTCGGGTTAAATTAAAAATACTTGTACAGTAGTTGGTAATTATTTCTCTTATCATATTTACTCAAATTGTGTTTCGCATTGAAGGAGATTATATATACATTCTAATGTTGCACTGTATTTGAATCAGAAAATATCATCATGACAATGCAATAAGACGATTAACGACATATCTTCATAGGCTTTCTTTTTTTAAGCATTAGTTTGGTACAAATTTAGTGAAGTATTATGTACAGATGTATCACACTGATTTTAGATTTAGTTATGACATATGACAATTATTTGTTAATCATGTTATAATGTATCACAAAAACTTGCTAATCATGTCATGGTGTATCAAAAGACATTGTTACCCGACACCGAGTATTACATACTCGTGGAGGGTATAGTGACGACCGTGTTTGTATGTGAACACGATAACTCAAAAATATACCACTAATTGATGTTAAATGTGTTATGATGTTGTTAATCAACACGATGGGGATCTCTATTCAATTCCAGCAATACCTGTTAACAATTGAGTAAGGGAATTTAAAGTATTTTACTATATGTTCCAATGCCACTGTGTGTGAAGGCGCCATGTTACTGAACCTAACGTTAACTTCCACTGAGCACTTTGTGGGCAAACGGAAAGTTCCAATGCTTTCGCACCCTTTTGTCACATTTGAACCTTTCGTACATGGTGTGTTCACTTAAAAATGTGACGCGACACGCAAGCTTGCAAACTCTTTTCCTGAATAGGTTAAAGCCTATTATTTATTTATTACAATCGAAGCAGTAATTTAATTTTCTCAATGTTTTCCTATACATATTTTGATGACGTTATATTTAAGTAATACTGACATGGTACAATAAGGAAATATTTTCTTTTACATAGTGTCGGGTTTGTACTCTGAGTACACATGTTTCTAGTTAATCATGTTATGGTGTTAAACAACTTTGCAAAATCTCAAAACTTAAAGGTATTGCTGGACTTACTAGCAAATAGAGAAGAAAAAAGAGTGCATCAAGGTAGATGTGTAGGTAATTCACAATAAAGGTCCCCCCTGACTAAAAGCAAACCTGAAATAACGAAGTCGCAGGGCATACTATCCAGTTCAACAATCTGAGCAGTGCAATGGTGCTGAAGTAAAAGCAAAAGTAAATGACCATGTAATGAAGATTATTTAACAGGAGGAACAAAACTAAGAATAAGCCAGATAGGTTTGTGCAATAAACGAAGAAAGTTTTGATGTTCATATCAAAGCGTTTGGTGGTACTCAGTTGAGCCAGAAACCCGGACTAAATGTTCCTAATATCAACTATGATCCTTTATTGGACAAAACAGAGTACATTGATTCTCGTATGTATTGGTTGAAGTGACGTCAAACAGACTTCTGATTGTGGCGGATATCAGCAGTGTGTTCAGCAAAGTGTTTAGACAACATATTTTCATTCTTGTCTACGTAAAGTTGATTGCAGCTGATACATCTGATCACATACACAATATTGAAATGTGAACAGATGAAATATTTTCAGACTTCGAAGGAACATATTGAGCCTTAAATCAGTGTGATTTCACCGTACGTACTTCATGTAGCACGATGGAGCGGGAAATGACCAATACTTTCAAAAAAGCTACAGGAGGTTGCAAAAAGAAAGTACCTACCTTAACATCTTCTTTCAAGGTCCAGGTTTTCAGCCAATCTTTCAGCAAGTTTTCTTACCGCCATTTTCATGTGTTCCTCATGAGTGGCATGTCGTTTAGTCTGAAGTATGAAAAGAGCGAAATGTATAAATGAAGCAGGGAGCAAATTTACATCCTATAATGATTCATGATAATATCTTTATCCTGTTCTGATGTTTCACAATAATGTGTTTGCCATGTAATGATGTATTGCAAGAATTTTTCTGTCACAATAGTTTGTTTTTCATGTTATGTATCACCCGAATGTATTTATCATGTAATGATGCATCGCAATGATTTGTTAATCATGTTCTTGTTTATCACAATAACTTGTTATCGTGTCACTTTGTAAAAGAATTAGTTTATTATGTTATGTTGTTTCACATTAATTTTTTTATAATGATGTATAACAAGAATTTGTTTATCATGGTTTGGTGTATTTGACTGCTAAAAGCCACAAATGAACCGTCACAAGAAGTTACGCTCAGTCATTTTTATGAGCTCTTGTGTTTCGTACGGAGTACATGGACAAGAAAGATATTTTTCGGACGGGAGATATGAATGAAATAGATATTGTTTTTGACTGGGCGTTAGGCTGACAAACATATTGTTGAGACGGGAAATAAAGGTTGAGAAACATACTGTTTTAGATGGGAGAGTAGGCTGAGAAACATACTGTTTTGGACGGGAGAGTAGACTGAGAAAGATACTGTTTTGGACGGGAGAGTAGACTGAGAAAGATACTGTTTTAGATGGGAGAGTAGGCTGAGAAACATACTGTTGTAGACGGGATAGTAGACTGAGAAGCATACTGTTGTAGACGGGAGAGTAGACTGAGAAACATACTGTTGTAGACGGGAGAGTAGATTGAGAAACATACTGTTGTAGACGGGAGAGTTGTCTGAGAAACATACTGTTGTAGACGGGAGAGTAGACTGAGAAACATACTGTTGTAGACGGGATAGTAGACTGAGAAACATACTGTTGTAGACGGGAGAGTAGACTGAGAAACATACTGATGAAGACGGGAGAGTAGACTTAGAAACATACTGTTTTAGACGGGGGAATAGACTGAGAAACATACTGTTTTAGACTGAGAAAGGAATTGTTATTGTTTAGAAACGTGTCTTTGAGAACCACACAAAACGAGAAGCACTTTACAACAAGAAACTAAAAACACACATCAATTTCATTATTACCCTCAATTCGTTAGCTGTTTCAAGTTCCTCGTTATCTGACTTCCTCATTTCGAGTTCCAAGTTTCGAGTCAGACGTCTTACTGCCATTCCCAATTCTGCATCAAGAACGTTGAAAGACTGGAATAGATTAAATGAATATAAATGAAGTATACATACTTTTTGTTTTTTCAAATACAAAAAAGATGGTCTAGTTTTTGTAAATTACTTTTTAAAAGTTTTATTCTTCAAAAAGGCTGCTAACCTTGATATAGTTTTATTTTCAACAAGGGACCATAATGAACAAGATTTTAGTTAGATTTAGCCTTGTTTTCGCTGGCTGCTGGCTGCTGGCTGCTAGCTGCTGGTATTGATTCTGGGTTATAATGGTCTTGATTTCTTTTGACGTTTGTAGCCCTTTTTTATCCCTGCAACTAATTGCTCGAGGTTCTTATTTCTTTTGGATTTTATTGCTGCACTGATCACACAGAAGTCTGGACTCGACGATGGAAATGAAAACCTCTCAAGAAACTCACACCTTCACATGCAGTCGGACGCGGGCACCCAAGTAATAAATATTTTGCTTCTTCGAACTTCTTGTTGGATTAGAGACAAATTCATATGTTATAAGTTCAGCATGCCCTTCTTGGTGATACATGACGACGTACACAAGTTATGGTACTGTTTAAGAGATATCCAAGAACCTCATTTTGCTTAAAGAAGTAGTGTTTATACAGATAATCAGAAGCAAAACCTTCTTTACTTTACATGTGCTATCGTTGGTATTCTACTTGATGTTTTTTTACACTTTTTATATTAAGAAAAAAATTGTAACCTTAGTTCAATGGATTTTGTAATATAAGTTCTGTTTGAAAAGAAAAGTGACAGAACTTGCCATTTCTTGCGTTCTACTCATCCGGAATGATGAATAAAGATTGGTCATTTGTATTATTGATCAGAGAGAACAACTCAACGAATGAACTCTTTCATACCTACTATTTGAACCATGCCTACTGACCTGGCATCTACGTCATCGGGATAAAGAGACATAAAACTGTGATACCAATCCAACTGACTGTAACTATTAACAGTAAAAACAGCTTCAATGGTATTCTGTTTTAAAAGGAAGAGGATTTCTAATTCATGTT
>JAUUEB010490683.1:0-10708 GCA_032362205.1 Clione limacina | reverse complement strand
AAGCATATTATCAAAGAAATGGCCGAAATTTTTTAGATTAGCTAAAAATGGGGCTAATTTAGAGCATTTTGGATCTCAAATGGGGGGGACTTTCCCCCATGTCCCCCTGGCTACGCGCCTGCCTGATTCAAACCCAACCATTACTATTTCCATTTTGTTGTATTGACAACTGCTTCTATGCTCTATTGCAAGATTTCTTTGTCCATTCGAATCCAAAAATACCATCCCTAAATCTGAAAAGCATGCTTGCTGAAAATTAGGTCAGTATCTGCTGTTAATGGAGTTTAATAGATCTTTTCTTATTTCAATAATGTTCTTGAGAGTCAGTTCCAAATTATGTTCTTAAATCATTTGACATGCTTCAGAAAGGATATCTTAAGAAAATATAAATTCAGTATTTATAAGAATCTGTGTTGTACCTCACTGTGTCTTCATTCTGTCTGTTGACCTTCGTGACACATTGCAAACTAATGTAGTAATACTGTATACATCATCATCTGTGCAGTCACCCTAAAGTAAAGGATGGTAAGAGAAAAATATATGTTATTTTGTGATAAAAATGTCGTTAGCAAGATGGTTACATGGGCGACTGCAACTACTCAATGTATCAATTTATTGGCTTAATGAAAGATGATGGAACTTTCAATACGAAGAAGATGTTTTTTATTTGACATTATCTCTGGTCTTTGATAATCACTCTTTCTTCTTAATCAAACGCCTGACCTTAAAACATCTTTCTTTATTAAGTGAAAGCAATCTATTTCATCACATCTTCACTCAGTACGTTCAAGTACACTTAAAAATGATAGTATTTTGTTTGCAATAAATATTCTAACCGCCTTGTTATTGATTACAAATGATTGAGATAAGGCGATAACAATTATAGTCGATGATACCACTTAATAATGTATTATTTGTGTTATGACTGGAATTGTTTGCCCTTAATCACGATAAGACATGTTGAGAGCAGACGCGTAGACGGGATTTTGAAAAGGAGTGGGACAACCTTGAATATTATCAAACCATGTGCCAATTTTGGTTTTGAGATTAGTTGTAAATGGTGAAAATTTAGAGCATTCTGGATCTTAAATGGGGGCGGCGCATTTACCCCTGTTCCCCAATGGATACGCGCCTTGTTGAGAGTCTGCGTCTTTACTGGCCACTGGCCTGTTAGGGTTCAATATGGCCCTGGACTGTCAAGGGCTCACATGCGAGGGTGTGATGAATCAGCTGACAATAAATTGGTCAATAACAGAGATATTATGTAATGGACAGATTGCTGCTCTGTCTTCTGCTATTGACAAATCATTCGGGGATCCTAGTCAGTGCCACAAGGAAGTGACGTAACGAGATGTAGTGATTTCATGTGACGTGTTGATTAGGGGATAGGAACTAGGAACAGTACTTATTTGATAATTATTTTCTGGGTATTTCTTGTCTGAGTTAATTGGAGTATAGGTTCCTTGGAGTATAGGTTCTTTGTAGTATAGGTTCTTTGGAGTATAGGTTCCTTGGAGTATAGGTTCTTTGGAGTATAGGTTCCTTGGAGTATAGTTTCCTTGGTGTATAGGTTCCTTGGAGTATAGGTTCCTTGGAGTATTATAGGTTCCTTGGAGTATTATAGGTTCCTTGGAGTATAGGTTCCTTGGAGTATTATAGGTTCCTTGGAGTATAAAATTCCTATTTAAGACTTTGTCTTCTGATTTTAAAGTTTCTGGACAGAAAAAGTACATAATACGATTTTTGGTTTTATCGATTAATATAGCCGCGTGTCTATTTTCGAGGAAAATTAGATTGATAAAGTCTTAGTTTTATACACAAGTAACCGTACTTTTGCTGCTTTAAAAAATACATTTAAGACGACATCATTCAAATCATTTACCGGAAACGACATGGTAATGTCAAAGTAAAATGATGAATATGTCAGATTTCAGCTGATTTGTGCTGGTCAACTCAAAGGTCAGTTAAACCACCGTTAAAATGTTGGAAACATCGAGCCATGCTATTAATCAGATGGTCTATGCTAGTATGGCCGAGTTCTGTTCATTCTTTTTTCATTAATTACTAAGTACAACAATTGAAGCTGTTCGAGATTATTCCACTGTGTCCTTCAACCGTGGATTACCTTATCTCAAGGATTAAGTTCAGGATAAGCCAGTAGCTATTCCATGACTTTGATCTTTGAGCTGGTTATTTTCTGAACCTGAAGTTGTGTAAGTGCAGTCGGGGGCCTTTGATTGAATTCTTTTGTGTGACGAAAGTCATTATCATTCATTTTTATCGTGATTCTATTGAAATATCCTCTTTTGTCTAATGCTGTTTGATTCGGCATTATAAAATCAAGCTTTCTTGAATAATATAAGCTGCTCTCTGATCGGGAGCGAGAGTAATAGAAACTAAGTGCCATCACTGAAAGACAATTATCAGGTGATTCAATTTAACCACGTGTTGAGGCTTTTCCATCACCTGATATATAGAATTATAAAATCTAGAACAAAGATATGTTATGAAAAGCCAATTTCTCTATTATTTTCCCTATTTTCAAGTTAGAGATGTTTTCTTTTAAAAGTGTTTAAGGAAAATTAGCGTTTTTACAGACAATTCTTATCCCTCTTAAGTGTAAATAGTTCAGTTTAAATAGTTCAGTTTAAATAGTTCAGTTTAAATAGTTCAGTTTAAATAGTTCAATTCAAATGGTTCAGTTTAAATAGTTCAGTTTAAATAGTTCAGTTCAAATAGTTCAGTTTAAATAGTTCAGTTCAAATGGTTCAGTTCAAATAGTTCAGTTCAAATAGTTCAGTTCAGGTAGTTCAGTTTAAATAGTTCAGTTCAAATAGTTCAGTTCAGTTTAAATAGTTCAGTTCAAATAGTTCAGTTCAGATAGTTCAAATCAGAAAGTTCCGTTCAGATTTTTAATAAACGTTGTGTAAAGTTTCTTCATTTTTACAACTTTTTAATTGCCTTGGTTTACCGGTTTATATTATTGATATATAAAAAGTTGGGAAATTATTGACTTAACCTCGGGTGTTCTTTGTCAAAAAATATCATTGACTGACGTTTCCTTTGTTGGCGCCAATATAATGCAGATTGTCCGTTTTTTACTGTTCAACGATTTTTCAATGTGTTATTTATTATTGATATATTATAAGTTGGGACATTATTGACTTAACCTCGGGTGGTCATGTGGTCTTTGACAAATGAATAAAAAGTATCAGCCTGATTATTGACTGATTTTGTTTGCCGCCAATAATAATCTCATCGTCCGTTCATTATTTGTTCGAGGATTGTTTGTGTTGTTTATTTGCGTCTAAGACCAGGATGCGAACTTGTTTTATGTGACATAGTTGGCTTGAAAGACGGCCATGTGTTATCAATATGTCCTACAGGACCCGTTATTACGATGAAATGATGGTTTCGTGATAAACTGTTTTATTCTCACCCATCTGACTTCCCTATCAACAACCCAGTTACTATTTTAACTATCTGAACTATCTGAACTATGTGATCTTGTTTGTATTCCACCAAATGTCCGCTACAGTATTGTTTATAGCGCAATCAGGGAATTGATTATAGATTGAAAAGCGAAAGTTGTGTTTGTCCATGATCACCATTAATGACTCATATCAGTTGACGAGGTGTGATTACTAGTTGTGATTGAGCACAGATTTTGAATATATTATTCTATCTCACTGTGATTGAGACTGTTTGATCTTTTGTCTCGTGTGACCATTGTTGGCTATGTCCCCCGGTATTGTTTAAATTCAAGATAACCCCCCCCCCCCCCCCGGAGCTGTGGTGATTGTTCCAGGTCTGCCTTTTTTGCTTTCTGGTGCACACTGCTCTAGACAAGCTAGTGAATTGTTATGTCGCTCCAAAGAGGTGTAACGAAGGAAACTTCGCGACGGCCACGTAAGACAAATACGGCCACTGGTCGTCTTGAATAGGTAGAGAAAAGAGGAAACAACTACTCTTGTCGAGCATGGTAGACGCAATGTACGCATAGTCGCTGTGATAGGTTTGACTGAATTGTTTTTTTTAGACATTTTCACCATTTTTTGAACCTCAAACAATAAAGCAGCATCCGGGGACATAGTGATCAAGCCATATCTAAATTTGACCGGTTTTCTTAACAATGAATTCCGCTTTCATGCATGCCATCTGACATTTTATAACCAGGGATCACTGTAGTGCAGAATGTTAAAAACCCATTAATATATCATTTTTACGTGTGTGCGTCATCTTACAGCTTTGACGTCATGAAACTTCTCTTTATCATTTTAACAATATATAAATCACGCCGAGCCTTTAACAATTTGTCACTTTATCTTCGCCAGTTGCGTTACATAAATCACAATAATTTGAAGAAACCAATATCTGCATCAAAAGTATATTCAAACTCAACATTTATGAAACATGATCATAAAAAAAATATCGGATTACGTTATTATCAGTACGTGACAAAATTAAATTGTTTTCCTTCAGTTTTTTTTCAATTGTTTTTTTTTCTGTTTACACAACGCGACTTTAGTTCAGAATATGAACCCGCTGCGAGTAATACGATACACTTTTAATACGATTCACTTATAATACGATACACTTCGCGCTGAAATAATGACGTAAGATTCACAAGATCCAATTATCTGTCCTTAAAGATGTTATTTTCTGGGAAAAGGTTTCTAGGTCAGCGAAGAGCAGCTGTCAATTATCTCCCACACAAAGTCATACATTGTCTCTCAAAGTGAAAGAAACAAAAGATGACCTTTAGTTTGACCTTTGCAAATATCACGTATTTCTTTAAAGTCTGCTTTCTAATTATTTACTACTTTGAAAGACTGAGTGTATCATTGTTTGCGCATTGTTTATTTTAGTAAAACAGTTGTATTTCACAAAACTATGACATTGTGTATAGACAAGGTGTAAGAATTAACTGGGTTCAAGACTAAACAAGCAATATATACAAAAGCGTCAAAGGTCAATTCAAACAAGTGAATGACATAAACATGATTGAGATAATTATTTATTAAGATACATAACTGTGTGCGTCATTATCCCTACGCTATATATATATATATATATCAATGTTGTCATCGTCAGATGTTTTATGACGCTTGTAGTTTATCAAAGATTGAGGTCTTCATTCATAAATTTGTTTAAGTTTCATTCATTCTCCAATGGTTTGTTAAACAAACCTCCGACGGTCACACGCTCCTAGTTCATATAGGATTTCTAAATTTTCCGAAGGCAATGATGGGTTCTCATTCTGTAATAGTAAAAATGTACACAAGATTTTGAATATATTTTCACGGTCGTAGTCCAGATTAAGATCAAGAATAATCCATTCAAATCTTTATCATCGGCCCGACGTGGACATTACAACCTCAAAAGTTAGCTATCTTGTCGTGAAGAAATTTTTAATGGAAGCATTGATGTTTTCTGGGGCGTTTTTATCGTTCAAATCTAACCTAATTAAACAAACAACGTTTGATCTTGGCCTATATCCAGTCATTTCTTCACATTTCGGGAAAAAATAAGGCCATGGGATAAACAATAATACAAAAGTGTAATGACGCCTCGAGATTTTTCTTTTGAATGAAACCTCTCAAATTATTGTTCGTATTGTTATTATCTTATGTCGAAATGGAATGACGACATTAATAGTAATAGTAACCTTCTTATCATGTGGTCTTGGTCTTGTTAAGCTTCCACATTTACAATGAAAATGTAGGCCATTCTTCAATAGTCGGTATAGGCAGAAACTTCTGGAGATATAAACTTGCGATAACTATTACTATAGCAGTCTACATATAAAAATGCATGTGAATATTAATAGTTGCCACCGTTTTGGCGAAGGGGAGCATCAAAAGTTAAACTAAAACTTGAGTGTAAAAAGAGTTCTCACACGCAAATCGAGTCAACAAACAAAGTTGAGTTCGTTCGAGCTATAAGCAAAAACATGCGACATTCGATGGGTTTTCCAAAACACCGGTATCTGCAAAAACTCTGAATACCAATCCCTGCTGCAGTTGGATGACACTGTTACTGAATATAATGATATAACGTTTGTTGGTGTCGTCCTGGTGAGATCTAATATCCAGCTCATTAGCTTTAATGACATGTTGACGTGAGGGGCATTGTGGCGCTAAATCAGCCACTGTCCGGCTAAATAATTGAAGAGATATACCCCTGATTATCTCCCCTTTTCCTGCCTGATTTAGATTGTTTTCTCCCTTGTTAATGGGTACTGGTTTTGTCAGTCACTCTGAGCGCTGAAAAGCCATTGTTTATTCACTTAGTTAATGATATTGTTACGTGGGGGAAAAGGGAATAATTCAATTCATGTCTTTGAGTCTGGTTATTCGGATGACTCTCGTACTAGCCTTTTTAGGTATTGTCACTTATGTATTGTTCGCCTATGTTGATCATTTCCCATACGGTATACGGTAGACACATCCATAACGTTATGCCTCCCCTACGTTCACCCCTCCCCTACGTCCACACCTCCCCCACCCTATCACTTATAAAGTCTAGCCAGATACTTCGATTAAAGAAGTATGAAACTTGTCAAGAGAATGGTGCCCTTTCCTCAAGAGAGACTAGCGGAAATCCTTCCCATAGGAGCGGTGCATTATTAAAATATTTTTGACTTCCGGACTATTTTTGAAAAAAAAAAAAAAATATGTACTTTAAATAAAGAAAGAGGCTTCGCTTGTAACAGATCGGAGACGCGATAAGTTAACAAAAAAAGAAAAACGCATAGTAGTTGCCAACAGTAAATTGATGAATGAAAAATTCCAAAGAGAAAGGGAGATGGTTTATTGTGGCTTAATTGACTTTTTACTGTGGTATATATGCATACAGCTGTTTGTTTTCGATCGTTTTCTTTAGAAGTGTTAGTTACTCATTACTCTGGCAATATTTCAGATGCTCATTGTGAATTGTCGTAGTTCGCAATTTTGTAAGTCACGGAAATTCAAAAGAAAGCTTTAACCATTTTGTTTTCATACACATAATCAAAGCTTTAAAAATACCCGCGTGATGTCCCTGGTGTAATTAAGCCAAATTTACACAATATTGTCAAATGAATCGTCGTTAGTCAGATTTCTGCAAGAAAAATCCATATAATGTTAATATACGAAATAGAAGTTAGACCCTGAGAGTATCATTGCCGTGTGGTTTCTTGGTACAAGTGTTAATTGAACCTTTTTCAATGGCGGCACCGTCATTGTGAAAACAGACGTGCCAATGCTGAATTGTTTCTAGCAGTACTTGAAGCACTATATTGCTGTTACAGCATTTGCTTTCAGAAAAATTAACTACCTTTACAATGTATTGATTCGATAACCGTTGCAAGATCGATAACTGTTGATCGTGTGTCGTGAACTCACTTAACCTATGTTGAAATATTTCTTTCTATCAACTATCAGGGTAGGTAACTCAAGTTCCAACACATTGATTTTTTACAATCATCGTCGCTAGTCGTTACAAAAGATAAACTTTGCTTTCGTTTTTTTTAAATGAGATAAAACCAAGAAAAAAAATCTGCGTTTGTGAAAATGTTGGCTAAGGAAGTACATTTTTCAATCACACTGTAAAACTTCTTTTATCCCGATTTATATTTTGTATATTGCCCTTACCCTTGTTATCTTGGATACAAGAATTTCGTTCTTCTTGATAGATTTCCTCTCGTCTAAAAATAATTAACGTTTCGTAAGAGCAGGTTCGGTTAAGAAAACTTTTCTCTGAGTTTTTAAATCTTCTTTCTAGATTTGTGCTGTAACAATAGGGCCTGACATATTCAAGATTGTTAACCAACTTTGGAAATAAAGAAATCTGAAGAAAATTGTATGCTTTTCAATTTAGAAGGGTTTCGGGAATATTCTTTCTGCCCCTCCTACTTTTCCACCACTCCATAGATAATTATTTCCTTAATTTGTACTTTGTCGGTTTTGAAGGACGTAAGCTATTTGTTAAAACCAAAAGCCATCAACGTGAAAACTATAATTACCTGTTGGGAAACAAGTATAGGCTGAAATTAGCACCAGATCCGCTGACAAATTAGAATTTTAATTAAAAATTGTCATCTTTTTGGTCAGAGTGAACTACGCGACACACGAAGTCAATGCCCGGACATTCGGTCATTCAACTGTCTTGATATTTATGTCTGCTAACTGCTAACTAGTTTGTTATTTGATCTATATATTTAAAAAAAATTCAAAAATTTAAAAATGTTAATGAGCAATCTTTGTTTTTATCGTTGTTATCCCAGGTCGTCGTCGTGTTACATGTCTGAGCGTTACTCTATATCTGGATTTGTTTCTAAACCAGATTATTCCCCATTTTTCTTTCCATTTTTCCTTTTCACTTGTCAAAGACAAATGAAGGCTCGCTTAGTTGAGCGCCAGAAATGGCTAAGGAATGACTCCAGCCCAGACAGATAGGATTTCACTTATAATTTTAGCTTGTAAATATTGTTTATCTCGTTGGCATTATTAAAAAAAACTTGCTTGGTCAGTTTTCCTGGAACTCGAATTGGCAGGTGCTTGTGTAAAATATAAGAGTTTTCTAGTGTCACTTTGGGTTTTTCTGAGTTTAATTAAATGGCTGACGTTATAAGATCAAGTATCCAGACATTACCTTGGATTAAAAAGGAATATTAAATATTACTAATTTCCTGGATATCAGATGGCTCAGTGAGATTAACTATTTATAGCCTTAACTGGCATCTTTTAAACCTTGTTCGTCACCAATCGCTGGAACAGACAATTTTGGAAGGAGACAAATTGTAATAATTAACTTCTAGTAGACATCACACACGGACTTCAAGAACCCTTATAATCAAGTATAGGACCTTTTGTCATGGCGACTACCAGGTATTTATCCTCCCTGGAAATATGAACATGATGCCCTCCCCCCCCTATTCCTCGAATCACCCCCCCCCCCCTGGAACTCTCACCAATCATTCAATGATATTATTACTGACATATGTGTCGTTACTAAAAAAAAATATGCCCTGAAAAAAGAGTCCTTGAACTTGTCTCTGAAAGATTCCCTTGGGTCAAAATTTGGAAAGACTCACAGTCACCCCTTTCTGAAGAAGTAAACCGACCGTGGTTTGGGTGAAGGGGGGCTACAAAGTGTTAAACGGGATATATTGGTAACTAAACAAAATCGTTTATTGTACCTGATATCAAACGAATTTCCTGGCTATAACAGTATATGCTCGTTTGGCACATGTGTGCTAAAAAGGAATGATTTTAGAAGCGCAAGCGACTTATTAGCCCAAATCGCCATTTCTTTTTAGAAAACATTTTTGCAATATAATGCTTATTATACTGCAGCTCTGTTAAGTCAACAATGACAATGACATTCCCTGTCCAAGGACTTAAACATCGTTGAGCATATGCCTCATTACCGATACCGGCTATGTTAAGTAAACTCCAGAACTTGGCACAGTGTTAACAATACTAGCACTTATTTAAGAATGGAATACAATTCCACTCGCTCATCTCGCCTTCGCTCACAAGTGCTTGCAAAAGTCAATATTGAATTTGTGTATAGTGTATGTGGAAGAATGGCAAATAAATAATGATAGGAATAATTGTATATGGATTTATAATATAACTATTATGCCGAAAAACGTTGAGTGAATAGTTTTGTTGTCTGTTTAAGAAAAAGTCATTGAGAGATAAGCGTTTCTAAATGTAAATATCGTTTTGCTACGTTACGCTGCGATCATATTTCTCGCGAGAAGAGAAAAATAATTGACGATATGACTCCAAAACAATAGACACATATTTACTCTAATTGATATTTTGTTAAGTATACAGCGTCAGCTAAAGTTAATATTGTGTCTGTCTGTGAGCGACCTCTAGCGCCACATCACAGCCTGGCGTATGTTACGTCGTTGAGTCAGGAAACTGCTTTAAGCCCATTATTTTTGACTGATGACAAGCAACGAGATGCCAAGAGAAACCAAGGGGACACATCATGTGGCGTGAAGGCATGAAGAGTTTAGTCTCCTGATGGTGGATAACACGTTGCGTGTCGGGCCTGTCGATACGGCTGAATATGTTTTCTTATTGATTGCCGGTGTGATTTTCAATGACATGAACTCGTAACGGTGCTGATTCAGCGTGGTTGTAGTTAATTTTCTATTGTGAAAAGTTTTAGAATTATATTTATGTGAACAGTTCCTAACTTGTTTTATTTGTTTTTTAGTTTTTCTAACAAATTTTAAAAACTTTTTTTATGTACAAATTTTAATTCATTTTTTCAAAAAAATTCAAAATCTCTATTCTGTCTTCTACTGTGTATTTTACAGTGTTGTGGTCGAGTAGTTCGGTGGAATACTTGAAAAGGGTAGAGTTGTTGAACATTTTCAACTACTCGAGTAGAGTAGAGTAGCTACTCGAAACAAATGTAAGTGTTACTACTTGAGTAGAGTATCTTCCCTACTCGAGTAGTATTTGAGTAGTCACTAAAAATAGTAATCATTAAATGAACAAATTCAAACGTTGTAAATTGAAATATTACTGCATAATTTACATTATCATATGACAAAATTGAAGAAAATTATAAAATGCATTGAAAATTGTGTATAAAGTAAGATTTATTAAAAAATAATCAAAGTTGAACAACAATCTATCAGAAATAGAACGCAAAACATGTTGATTTATTTCCCAACTACTCGAAGACTACTCGAGTAGAG
>JAUUEB010490673.1:0-10709 GCA_032362205.1 Clione limacina | reverse complement strand
TCATACAAGTGGTGATGGCTATGTACGCCCACAGCAAGAGTGCTGTCAGCATTAATGGCTCAGTTGGTACAGCCTTCGACGTCAAGTTCGGTGTGCACAAAGGTTCTGTCCTAAGTCCCCTTCTATTCATAATAGTGATGGAGATATCCAGAGACAACAGGACTGGGATGACATGGGAACTGCTATGCGCAGACGACCTTACACTGATAACCGACAACCTTCAAAACTTTGAAGTGCAATACTCTGTCTGGAAACAGGGCATAGAGTCTAAAGAGCTGCGAGTACCCGTCAAAAAGACCAAGGTCATGATATCAGACAGAAGTACGGATACACAAATCAAGTCTGGGAAGTACCCATTCGGAGTGTGCAAAAAGGGCGTGGGCAGCAACTCTATCTTCTGACCCTCTTGCAAATGATGGGTCCATTGATGCAGCAAAGTCCCTGGAAAACTATCTGTGGTAGCTGACTTCACTTGTCCTAGTTCCAATAACACAGCCATCCTCTATTACACTCGCTGGTGGTAACTTAGAAGTTGTTGACAAGTTTTGCTATCTTGGTGATATGCTTGAGGCTGGGGGTGGTACTGAAGCAAGTGAGTGCAGTGTGGTTGGAAGAAATTCAGGGACCTTCTGCCCCTTCTTGGATCAAAGGCTGTCTCGCTCAAAACCATGGGTGATCTGTAGCCGTATTCAACCTGTGCTTTTGAATGGGAGAGAAACTTGACCTTCAAAAACAGAAATCACTCAGAGACTTGCCAGAAATGAAATGTCTATGGTCCGTTAGATATGTGGTGCTACCACTAGAAATGAATCCTCCAATGAAGAATTACTGACCAAAGTTGGGGTCACCCCTGTCACAGAGCTAATGCGCCGGAGTGGGCTTTGTTGGTATGGCCACGTGGCAAGAAAAGATGAGAGAAACTGGCTAAAGAGAGTCCAAAGTATGGAAGTGCCAGGCTGCGTAGGTAAGGGCCGTCCTCCCAAGTTGTGGAGTGAGTCCTTAAGAGAGGACTTCAGGACCAAACGCCTTAAACCAGAGATTGCAGAAGATCGTCGCGTTTGCATTGTGAAAAGTCAAACCCACTTAGTACATATGACATATGACTGAGAATATGGACGACGACATAACATTTGAGCAAAAACAAGCAAATTTTACTTTTTTGTCAATTTTTTTTTATTTTTGAAAATTTAAAATAATAATTTATAACTTTTAAAACAATTAAAACATGTCTAGTCAGTAGTTTAACACATTTTTGCGTTCTTGAAGATTACAATTTGAGCCGTTGTTGTTGCGTTTTCCCGTCCTGCGTTTAGCAGTCGTTGTTGCGTTTTCCGGTCCTGCGTTTAGCCATCGTTGTTGCGTTTTCCGTTCCACAAGCGATACATACCTGCTTAAATAAGCCTGTGTGGTCAGTGGTTTTTGAGATTGTATTACGTATCACATGACACAATGTCTCATCATTGACCACCTGAGTATTGTTTGTCCTATGTTTTTGGTCGATAGTTGTGGTCAAAGACAATCTGAGTCATTGATATACAGGGTTATTTTTTAATACTGACGCTTTTGAAATCGAAATATTAAAAACATTAATAGATAAAAATCATGTGATTTTCTGTAACGTATACAACAGATATTAGATTTTGTTTGATTCCACATTTGTGACGACAGGTTACCAACCTATCGTCCAAAAAAATGTGTCACCATGAAATGGAGCCTGAAAATGCGATTTTAAACAGATTCTTCATTGATTCATTAAAACATTTCATTGATTACTTACTCAGTGACATGTAGTCACATCGAATCACATATTTGGTATCAAACAAACATTCCATATCTGTTGTATACGTTACTGAAAACCGTATGACTTTATCTAATTTAGTTTCCTCAATATTTAGATTTTAAAAGCGTCAGTATTAAAAAAAATACCCTGTGTAACATCCATCACTCAAGATTGTGTATTTGGTACTTAATCAAACATCACACATTGAAATAACCACAGATTACTAGATTGTATTTCAGATATCTTGAGAATTAAATGCTGTAGATCTCCTTTTTTCAATATACCCTTTTTATCGTAGATTATTATTACATTACTTCCATTGGTCATTAGCTTACATGTTTTAAGGCCGAACCTGCCCGGCAAAATTCACGTCGGTCCGGTAGAAAATGTCCAGAAAAGACGGTGACAGTTTAAGTTATCGGACCGAATGTCCGGTAAAGACGGTGACAGTTTAAGTTATCGGACCGAATGTCCGGTAAAGTCGGTGACAGTTTAAGTTATCGGACCGAATGTCCAGAAAAGACGGTGACAGTTTAACTTATCGGACCGAATGTCCAGAAAAGACGGTGACAGTTTAAGTTATCTGACCGAATGTCCGGTAAAGACGGTGACAGTTTAACTTATCGGACCGACTGACCGGCAAAGTCGTGCTTAAGGACATGTCTGGTCATTATTACCAATACCCGGCTAAATCTGGGTTTTAAATCTTTATTTGTTCGTAGACAAGTATTCTATAGCTAGTTAAAATGAAGTTTGAGTACAATTATATCGTCTTGTAAAGTAGCAACATTGCTTAAGGAAACCTATTAGCTCAGTTTTATTGACCCTTTGGCGTTTCCATCCGTCGAATAGACGGAAATGATCAGAATTCACGAAAGTCTTAACTAAGTAAAAAAAAAAAGATTAAAAAAATCTTACTAACCATGTAACATTTTTGCACTAAAAACCATCATATATAATTGGCGTTAGTGATAAGGTACAAATATACCGAAACCGATTCTGAAAATAAGCAAAGCCAAAATAAGAGTAATGAAGCTCACAAAGATGATGATTATTTCAATTATTTTGTGATCAAAGTCAAGATTGTGTATCTTGATCCGGCCATACAGATCTATAAATAGATATAGCCTATGGACTCTGTACAAGAAACGATATATCAGATAACTTCTTGCTAAACATGTACAATTTGTGCACTGAAAACCCTCATATCTAATATCTAATTGGCTTTAGTGATTAGACACGAAAATAACAAATCCGATTCTGAAAATAAGCAAAGACGACATAAGAGCAGGAGAAGCTCAAAATAATGTTGTCAATTATTTCAAGACCTAAAACTAGTTTATGTTTCTGTATCTGGCCATAGAGATCTCCAAATAGACAGATAGACTATAGACTTAGTATAAGAAATAGTTAATCAGATTAAAAGTTTATGTCTCTTGATCCGGCCATAGAGCTCTACAAATAGACTTATTACGTCTTAGAGCTGATGCGAAAAACATGTATTCACTATTTCCGTAAACGTGATATGCGTACATGATAAATCTTATTGATTCTATGCTAGATACTAGATATGGCCGTTATTTCGTTATCTGTGGCATTTTGACTATCACTTACGTCACATCCGGTCAATAAGTCATTACGTAGGTCAATGCTTTATACGCCTACAAGTCCATTAATTTGCTTTTGCAAGAACATCGACCTTCCTGCAGGCTTGCATTGCGAAATTTATAAACACGATTATCTGTGTAACCATGGTAACAGCATTGCACAATGTCCTGTTTGGCAGTTGAAGCAAAAACTATGTATAGTATTGACTTCCGATTAACAATTTTTTATTGCTTTAAGTACCCACAAATATAACTAGATCTCACGCTTCCGTCAATTTACCTTTTATGATATCCCGTTATCCAACATCCGTGATAAGAATAATCGATAGGGCCGAAATAAGCTTAAATAAAACGTATTTAAAAAAGACTTCAATCATATACTGTTTAAACAAGAGGCAACATATTTGCTTTATTATATAAGAAATTAAACCAGAATAAAATACAATGACAAAATCTAATCAATAAAAACCCTGTTTTTTAAAATGATAATTATAATAAAAATATTTATTTATCGCCTATCCTTACAATCGGCCTTATACGCTTTACAATTTTGAGAAATAAGTAAAGAAAACTACACAAATAAATCCAAACCAACATACAAAGCAACATAAATAACATCAAACATAGCATCATTCATGTTCATGAAATCCCAAAACATGCACAAAGGCAAAATGTGAGTCACTACAATTCTGAAACATTTCTTGAATAGATGATTTGATGAATGTCTTTCCAAAAATCAAAATGCTATATGCAATGCACCTCCGTTGAATCAATCCGGTTTGTGTACAAGATAGATAGTGCGTGCTGACTTGTACGCCATTCTACAACTGAATCATGATATACTGGGGTTTAAGGAGCTTATGGTCATATTAACAGGGAACTTAATATTTAAGTTTGATCGATATCCATTCGTTGTTTGGATTGTGTGACTTTTTTCTCAGTATTTCTAACGACATCTGCTCTTCAACGCACCTTATTATACACCTCACTTAATCACAATAGTAATCATTTAGATTATTTGAATATAGCCAACAGTTTATCAGATGGCTCAACGCGCTTTATACAATTATTCTCCGTAAGATAGGACATGAGCGTTTGCACATTTATATAAAAATAGTTATAGCGCATATATTAAGCAAGATTCTAGCATGATCTTCTAGATAACAAATAGCAGGTTTCTTTAGGCTATGGGTTTTACGACAGCTTGCTCTTTGTAATACCGCTACAATTTCAAAACACAATGCAACCTTAAGTGAAGACGTTGTAAAAATATAATGAAACGACTTAATTAAAAAAAACGTTACGGCAAAAAGTAGTTAATGAAATTGTTCTGAGAAAACCGCACCAAAGGCGACCTGTTTAAAAGCACTTTCACGGTTTTGACGACAGTCAATAGCTAAATGCTGAATAAACAAACGACCTATGACAGAGCTCATGAACAAACTCAAAACTCTTTTTGAAATAACTGAAAAAATTGAAGTGGTTGCCTCTAGTTTCAATTATATGAAGACTTTTTCTTCTGAGTTTGTCAAGGGAGGTTACAATGAGATGACTCGAGTTACGTGGCTTATTTTTACAGTGCGACGTACGTTCAAATGTTGGTTCACTGTGAGGCTTTTCTCGAGAAGAGACGCAATGTTTACTTATTTGTCCTGTTTAAAAGACTTAATTACCCAGTGACAAAGACGACTTAGAGGAGTTTTATTAAACTGTCAAACATTGTCAAGGGGAGGCTATCAAACGTCATTGTCCTTAGATAACAAGTTATGGTTCGTGCTGTGTGAAGTGTATATATATCATATATACGTGATGGACGGAACTTTTGATCAAAGTCTGCGGTTAAGAAGAATTCACCAATTGGAATCTAATCTTGTAAGCTCGTATGCACTTCCATCAACTAAGGTTCAGAAAAGAGAAACTTCTGGATCAATATCAGATATGTGTAATCCAATGTCCATGGTCGTAGACATTCCAAAAAAGATCTCTGTGGATCTGAAAATACAATTTTTATGTACGTTAGATGCCAAGTAGCCTTATTTAAACGTGTGTGCTTTTTACAGAAAAAAAACGGTGAATAAAGTTGTTGAGGTGATATGCCTGTGTCTGTCCATCACATGCCTGTGTCGGCATATAGCTTGTCTTTTTATAATGCTATAGCCCAAATTTAACCCATTTAACTGACATGACCAGATTGGGTAGGACATTGACATGATAACATATCCATAAGATGTCTGATTACAATGATGTAATGGGGTGAGATGTGTTCAGAGAAAGGAATGTCAGAAAAGCATGGCATCAAGTATGCATGCCCCCCCCCCTCCCTTATCGCACACTTACCTGTGGAATCTCGAGGGAAATTCTTCCATTTTTCATCTATCTTTTAATATAATCTTTTCAACTTACCAATTTTCTTCCTTATTTTTCTCTTCCTCAGTTGTCGCCCCTGATCCAGGATACAGTGCTCCGAGGAACGTTCAACCACACCCTCAACAACCCCGTGATGCCAGTAGTGGACACGCCACATCAAATGACCAACGCCAAGCATGCCTTCCTTCTTGGTGTCTGAGTCTGATGCATGTCTTCAAAGATGTTTTCAGAAGAACATCGTTCAACTGCTGCAAGTGATCTGTCTGTTGGTTTTTTATCAAGACATGAGAAGCTCTACTAGTGGACCTTTTTAAAATAAAGACTGGATAGAAACGTCCATTTATTTGTTGAAATGCCCACTATTTTTGTATCTTTATTTGACGGCTTCGTTTAATGGTTCTGTTTTCAAAGGGAGATTTTGTTTATTTCCTTTAGGTAATTATATTAACATAGTTGTAATAAGAACTGTTGTCTTAAGGGTTAAGATTGTACTATTTCAACATTAGTTTTTTAGTTAATGCCACTGAAATACACAACTGCATTTCTGAGGTAAATAATATTATCTCTTCAATTCTAAAATCTTAAATTTCTATTTTTTTCTTCTCAAATTTCACTTTCCTCATGGCAAGGATGGGTTAAATAAACCTACTTACTACTCATAACGATTGGTCGTATTTTTTTGCGTGATTCTTGATTCGTGAGTAAATTCTTCTAAATGGGCCTCAAACACAACAATTGTAGTTAAATAATTACAACCTTTCAGGAATGCCTGCTGGGAAATTGCTTTCTAGGGGGAAGCAATCAACAGTCGTCTGGCTTTAAAGCGCAATAACATTCAACTTGATCGATCCTGGACCTAATGTTCGCCAATGACTACAAAACTAGATCAATTTAACCTCGATTTGAAACTGTTCTTCACTATCCATTTAAGTACTCAACTAGAAAATACATTTATCGACTGGATAGTCAGGTATTCATATAACCAAAATTGTCTGATTCGATAATGTTGAATTGTTAAAATAAAGCACTCTGGGACAATATCTAAATAGGGTAAAGCTATTTCATCTTACGATTCTCAAAATAGGATAATCTGTCTGAGCTGTTTTGTCAAATGTGTTCTGTAACGTTGTTAGAATAACTAGATTTATATTTCAAATATATGCATAATCACTGGTTAACAATGCATTGATTTATAACGATTTACTTTTTAACGATTTACTAAGTATGGGGCGGGATGATCCCTGTAGCACGATAGATTTTTTCCTATTTGCATTTAATCTTAAATTATTGTTGGAAAGGGAACATATTATATATATTACATTCTAGCTAGTTTCCCCGGCGTTGCCAAGGATTACACCTTATCAGACCAATGTTTGCCCTTAAGTGCTATGTCTATAGGATACTGTTAGGTTTCATTTTACTTTGTTTCAGGTGAGACAACATCAGTGGTAAGCCATTGTCACACAATTGTTAGGTAAAATTATTATTGAACATTGCATTTCTGTGATACTTTTTGACATTATGCTCAATGTCAGGTTAATTTTTGTTATCATTTGATGAGGTCTTTGGCACGAAAAGGGAGTTCATTTTTTTTAAGGGAAGACAAAATATTGTGCATTCTCGCACGTAGCGGAAGTCGCACGACTTTCATCATGTTTTTTTTATTGATAATGTTTAACAGAGAATATATAGTAAAAACGAAAATAATAAATAACAATTTTTAGAATCAACTCATTGACTCCAAAAAACCTAACTGCATGTCCTGGTATATCGACAAACATCTGTCTATCTTTCGTGACGATTGAGTCAAAACTGTCGCTGTTATCCAGTGCATGCCACACACAAACACAGTCACAAAAACAGACGTTCAATCAATGCGAGATTATACAGTTCTAGACTCGTTTACGGTAAATGCCAGCTCATGCCAATAAATATAAACATGGCCTTTTTATTAGACTTGAAGAAAGGTTTGATTAAGTGATTTGATCAACTTTCGTAACATCCTTTCTTGTTTTCTCTGGCTTTGACGTTTTGTATAAAGGTTATTTTCTGACTACGCCTTCATTAGTTGGTTTGGAAAGGCTGCGTCATCTGTTTCTGCATTGGGCTAGACTGTGTGTGTAATGCTTTAATATTTTTTTCCCTGGTGTCGATGTTTAATTTGTTCGTGTGTCTAAAATTTCCTTAAGTTCGCCATCAAATTTAAGAAATCACAAATCGACAATTCTATTGTCAGAACTCGTATTATGGAGACCATAAGAAACACTACATAAACAGTCGCATGTATTCAATATAAAAAAAAGTGTTTGATACAATATAAATATTCGATACAATATTAGTATTCGAATCTATTAATTTGTATGCAATATAATGGTTTGATTTAACTTTTGATACAATATTAGTATTCGATACAATATAATTTTTTTGCATCAATCAGATTGTTAGCCTAACTGGGTTTTTTAATGTTTGCTCGTGTAAGAATTTCAAAACAATATGTACATATTTCATCCACTATTATTTTGTTCATATTTTGATTTTTGACATGTCGATGGTTGTGAATTTAAAGTAATTCTATTCCAAATGTTATAATTATAATTGAAAATAGTAAAAAGAAATACATGGATTCAATACTCAATGTCTGAATTCATGTAAACATATTCAAAAGATAAAAGATATATGAAAATAAAACCCTTAGTTCTGTCTCCTTCTTGCATATTTATGCTAATTTGCATACACATATCACGCTTGTTATGACGTGTCAATAGAGTCAAAAATAAAAAAGTCACATGACAAGAAAAGTAAAAATAAAAGTTTTTGGTTTGTTTTTCCTTATTGTATCATTATGCAATTTGTACGAATAAAATAGAACAGGTTGACTAGTGGATTTATTGGAGGATTATATTTTGTTTCTTGAACTACGGGGGTCGAGCCAGACTTTTTTTCATATGTGTAGGCATGTTACGGACAGAGTACCCGAACAGTAGTAGACGATCAAGGGTTGTCTCTCCTTCCAGCCTGGAACTATTTGGAAGATGAAGATAAGATAGTGTTGCATTTTAAAGCCATTCATGGATCTTTTTTTAAACCTTAAAAAAAGTTTCTTTTTTTAATTATTTTCACAAATAAATTCATTAAAACTTATTGAAACTTTTCGGTATATTTCCCACTACTAATATCAATGTGCACATAAGTAAAGTTTACATAATTGTTACTCAAGGTATTTCATACTATTGATTTATTCTACAGCCATGCATGAAAAGTACATTGCTTCCGAGCCATATAAGGAGGCTCCTTGCGTTTTGAAATGCTAAATGATTCATTTATAGCCAGTGTGGGATTAGAAAGAGAAGAAAAGCACCACTCAGGTTTCCGTGGGGTGCATGACCCCACCCCTGGCTTCATATCTGCTTTCTTGTTCAGAACACTACCCTTTTGCATGTTCTTCAAAGATATATTTTACATGATATCATAAACTTGATTGACAACCAGTATGATGGAATAATCCAAGTCGTTACCACAACAATGTCTTTGTCACCCTGTTCATCTAAGGGCACATAGGTAAATACTTTCTGTCCTTAAGAATTTATGACCACGCTAGTAGTATCCATACCATCTTTAAAGAAAAAATTGAAAACAGGAATATGAAATGATCACTGCATAAGCCAAACTACTTCTGACAGTCATTCTTCATTATCGTGTACCTGAGCCACACTATCAAAAGCTACATTCCATTGAAAGTTTTTTTAAACCAATAAAAACAATTCAATTACAATACAAGTGATTGATCATTTAATTTTTGAGTTATTCGTGATCAAATCGTTTCTTTTCATATGTTATCCTCTATATAGGTCCTGTTACGATAACACACCAGCTGATAACTCCATATATCTGACTCTTGTCTGCTTGATACCAAAGTAGTTTACAGCGTAAGATATAATCACATTACAAATTTTAAAGTAAGTTGATTGTTTTATGGTTCAATAAAAGCACTTGTATGGATTTAAGTATGTGCTGTGGGGGTCACTGTCCTGTCATAGTGATACAGCTTATGATTGCCTTGTAGGACAACACAGGCCTTAGCTTGGAAAACACAGGACGGCATGACTTTGGAGTGTGGTCTGGGTAGTTTGTTCACGTTGTTAGGGACAGTGTAAAACTCGTAATTAATTTTCTGCTGACATTTTTATAAGGGTAGAGGAAAACGGGAACTGATTTGTTGCTATAATTCATGTGAGACGATGTCACTTGATATAAACGATCAAATTATTCTAGTTGGAAATGCATCTATTGGTTATTGATATTCGACCGTCATCGGATTTTCGGTTTCTTTCCAACCTTAGACCGGACAATCGACTATTAATTGGTGTTTGCATGGTACATCGGCTGTTAATTGATGGTTGCATGGTACATCGGCTGTTAATTGATGGTTGCATGGTACATCGACTGTTAATTGGTGGGTGCATGGTACATCGGCTGTTAATTGATGGTTGCATGGTACATCGACTGTTAATTGATGGTTGCATGGTACATCGACTGTTAATTGGTGGGTGCATGATACATCGGCTGTTAATTGGTGGTCGTATTGTACATCGGCTGTTAAGGTTGTATGGTATATTGGCTGCTGATTGGTGTTTGCATGGTATATCGGCTGTTAATTGGTGGTTGCATGGTACATCGGCTGTTAATTTGTGGTTGTATTGTACATCGGCTGTTAATTATGGTGGTTGTATGGTACATCGGCTGTTAATTGGTGATTCATGGTATATTGGCTGTTAATTGGTGGTTGTATGGTACATCGACTGTTAATTGGTGGTTGTATGGTACATCGGCTGTTAATTGGTGATTCATGGTATATTGGCTGTTAATTGGTGGTTGCATGGTACATCGGCTGTTAATTGGTGATTCATGGTATATTGGCTGTTAATTGGTGGCTGCATGGTAAATGGACTGTTAAT
>JAUUEB010490662.1:0-10709 GCA_032362205.1 Clione limacina | reverse complement strand
ACATGATTTCTGGTGTGAGGTGTTAAAATCATGTTGTATCGAGTTTCATGTTATACCGAGGTCTTGCTTATATCATGCCCTGATCAGTACAAAAAGTTCTAAATTTTGAGACTTAAAACAGTTGTCTTATTACATCAAGCATATATTTAGAAAAAAGAACTGATCTTTGACTGTGATTTCAAAGACTAAGCATTAAAGATGGTATACTCTGTTATTAAAGAGTGTCAACGGCTCCTCTTGCCTCATCAACATAAGGCCTGTTCTCAAAGTCAAAGAACTTAGAACATAACAAATATTAAAGAAACATAAAAAGTTAATCATGGCATTGTATACGATGCCGTGATTAACTTTTTATGTTTCTATCAAAAACAAACAAATATGCAGGTTTCATAAAGAAATATAATTTTATTAAAACCATCAAATAATTCTGCCAGAGGTGCTATAAGTTTGAGGTGACGAGGTAATCAGCTGATGTCTAGTCAGTGACACTTGTCACTGACAGGAACAGCTGTTTTTTTTGATGATCGGTTTTCTATTCCCCATTCCCTCCTGTGAAAAAAAGTTGCGTTCTATGGAGGTTGATTATATAAGTAAAAAGGGAATTGGTGACCAGTAAAAAGTCGCGTATTGAATTTGCGTAGTCCGTAATTTGTGTTATATAGAGGTTTTTTTTTTTTACAAAGAATAAGAAGGAAAAAATCTATGACTTGCGAAAATTGATGTTGTATGGGATTTCACGTTAGATTAGGAGTGACTTTGTACAGGGGGTCGACTGTACATTCCAAGGTAGCGCTAAAAACCTGAAACTTTGAACTCTTTATTTGGTTTTACTCTAACTGATTTTTGGGCTGTTTTGAAATATTAAGATTTATATGTTTAACATTTGTCATTAGATAATTTATTTATTAGTTGTAATTCCTATAGAAGATTATCACTCTCTTTTGTTAACTATGATTATTTATACCAGCAACCTTTCTCAACCTGTAATTTTGTGTTATAGCAGAGTAAATGTAAGATTTGTTTTTGTTTTCAGGATGTCAACAACAATGCTCCAAGGTTTACTTCTCCAGTTTATCGAGCAACACTCCCTGAACTAACACAAGGAGGTTTGTATAATTTTATTGAGCTGTATATTCATATCTCAGGAGGTTAATATCACAATTCATTGAAAGAAACCTCCACTCCATAATTTACTTGGCAATCCTACCCCTTCCATGCCTCATCAATCCTACTTGCCAATCCCCACCCTATATGCCAATCCTACTTCTACCATACTGTGTAACCCTCCTCCTGACATGCTTTGGCAAACCTACCCCTGCCATTCTGTGGTAACCCTACCCCTGTCATGCCTTGGACATCCTTCACCTGCCGTGCCTAGCAATCCTACCCATTCCATGCCATACCAATCCTACCCCTACCATGCCAATCCTACACCTGCCATGCCATAGCAATTCTACCCCTTCCATGCCATACCAATCCTACACATGCCAAGCCATAGCAATTCTACCCCTTCCATACCATTCCAATCCTACCCCCACCATGCCAATCCTACACCTGCCATGCCATAGCAATTCTACCCCTTCTATGCCATACCAATCCTATCCCTGTCATGTTAATCCTACACCTGCTATATCGTAGCAATTCTACCCCTTCCATGCCATAGCAATCCTACCCCTGCCATGCCGTAGCGTTTATGCGCGCCCTTATTACACCCTGGCTCATGAAATTACACCATTCTGGCCTTGAAATGACACCTTGCCCATCAGGTCTGCCTCAAGTAAATTTTTGGCAATTGCAAATTTTTGTGTCCAGTTTCCCTAAGGATCAATTCCGATCGAGTCATGAGGGGGGTGTAGAGAAACCTCTCATCCCCTTTGAGTATAAATTCTATATAAAATTCATTTAAATTGAATGGAAAATTAATATTTGATTAGATTAACACACTCATGTCAAGGAAATGTAACGACACAATCAGCTTACCCTAAACATGAGAAAACATTGTTACTCAGTATGTGTTCTGATTTTGTTTTTTTTACAGAGCAGTTTGTGATTGTTGTGACTGCTAACGACTTGGACTCGACATCCACTGGCAATGGTTTAATTGACTTTGCTATTCAAAGTGGTGCTGTTGGCAAGTTTGCATTGAGTGATCGGAAGCAAAACAATGATGACACATTCTCTGTGACTATCAAGACAACACAAGACTCAACATTTGACTTTGATAAAAAGGCATCGTACAACCTGGTGGTAAGTTTTATTTGTTTCTTTTATATGCCAACTGCCAAATGGGACAAAGTCAACCTGGTCTAGAGCTAAGCTATAAGACTGGTTTGGTGTATGTAACTGAATTACACACTCATTGTCTATTTGTATGCGTGGTAAGCATCGTCACCACATTTCATAATGGCCACAAACTTTCACCTTGAAAAATATGTCCCATTCCAGGGTCAAACCCGAAACAAGAATCCGAGCTGAAGTCTACTGCCTTAACCACTCGGCCATTGCAGCTCCTTACTCAAAATTAGAATTATAGATGTTCCTAATGTTGTTGTAAAATGTGTCCTATATTTATTTCATCCACAGTTAGAAGCCCGAGACAGAGGTTCTCCTGACTCATTGACTGGTACAGCTACTCTCATCGTCACCATCACTGATGAGAATAACAGAATTCCTGTTCTTACACCAACTAGTAAAACCATCAACGTCAGGGAAGGTAATTTCAAAGGGATTTTAACTGCAAACTTGTAAGATAATATTCGTTTGTCTTTTCTGTTTTTTCCTTCAAAAAAAGTTGTCCGTAAAAAAGGAAAGCTTATTTGTTAAAAGCAAAGAGTGTCAGATTCTTTCAAACAATATCAGAAAAGCCAAAGTTTGCTGTACTCTCTGTATTTGGACCAAAACTTCATAGACCTCATTTCAGTTGCACACAATTTATTGTCTACATTTTTCAACTTGACTTAGGCCTCTATTTTTGGTCATACCTTTATTCATAGTTAACGATTGGAAGTCATGACTCTTTTTCTGTGTTTGATGACCGAATTGATTGATTGTTTACGAGTTATTAAGTTTGATAGTACTTGTTAAAGTCTCTCACAAACATAATGAATGTCTTAAATAATATTGCCTTCAGTTATTATACTATTGTGTTTTGAGGGTCTATCAGTGTTTTATTTCAAAACATGAAAAAATCTTATTTACTATATATAAAAAAAATTATAGCTAAGCGAGCTAGAGTATAAAGGCTGAGTTTTCTCATAGGTTAGATAATTCAGTTCATAAATGCTATAGCAAGAAGAAATTTGAACCATGAAATTTGACAGTAAACCTGTTTTCTGTAATGATTTTTATCTTTTTTTCAGATACCCGCATAGGTACAAGTGTACATAAGGTTGTAGCCAATGATCCAGATGCCAACAAAGTCCTCCGTTACTTCATGACACCAGAGACAGGGACAAAACCTAGTGGCTCTCCTGCAGAAGTTGACTTCAAGGTTGGTAGTTTTTAACAACTCTTTTGGGCAGTGTTCGTTAGGGGGCCGCGATAGTCTGGTAGTGGGTTCAAGCACTTGCTTGGCCACAAATTATTTTTCGGAAATACCTTGAGAAAGTATCGTCACCCTTTTCCCACTTGGCGCTGACATGTAATGACCAAAAAAGTCATTGTAAAAAAAGTGCCCTCACTGGACAAAAAAATCCTTCCAGGAATAAGTTATTAAAATTATTATTGAATTATGTTTCAAGTGAAGATATGCCTAACCTATGAAACATAGTTTTATACTAAAAACCACTAAGGTTTCAGGCTAATTTGTGCTACTTTGACAACAAAGTGTGTCCGTAAGCAAGCACTGATCAGCCTATTACGATAGTGGTTTTAGTCTTATTCATGTTTGTTAGCTTTTGTTGGTATGTCCTAACGTGATTTAACTTTAGTTGGTATGTCCTGAATTAGTTAACTTTGATTTTTTTGTCCTAAGATAATTAACTTTATTTTGTGTATTAATATCCTTTATTTGCTTGTGAATTTTGTGTCCAATCTTTCATCACACATGTGTAACCTTTTTTATGTAAATGAAAGTTATGTAAATGTATCAATACTTTTCCACAGTCAATGTTCATCATTGATGATAAGACGGGCATTGTCACAGTGAACAAAGCTCTGAACAGAGACAGTGTGGCTTTCCTCACCAATGAGTTGAAAGTAGAAGATCAAGGTGCATCTCCAACTCAAACTGGAACAGGTATTGATAAAGAATATTGATGACAGATAGGTTTTATATGGCACAGTTTGTGGGCAATCAATAAAGTCATCATGACATTTTCAGAAGACTGAAGTGAATATACCTTCTAGTGTCAGAGAGTGGTCTCTGTTTGGGGGAAAAGAAGCACCAAGTGTTTAATAAACAAGTAATCACAAACAAAGCAGTCACCAAAATTTTGTTAATCAACGCCATCCGCTGATGAAGTTAATGATGAATAGTTAATTTAATATTTTTGTCTTGTCGTGGCGCAATAGAAATTTCTGCTTCCATGGTGAATGCCTTCTAAGCTTCTTAATAATAATTAGATAAAACATGGCATTTATTTAGCACATTTCCCTCATTGCTTTTTACATGATATTATTACCCCAACAGACTGTACAGAGACACACATCATGTACATTCAGAGTATACAAGTAATCAATTGATTAACCTATTCACAAAGCTACATGACATTCACTGTCTTTAATCAGGGTACACAATTATCCTGCTCACTGGACAGGAGGGCGGCAGACAAACTGAGGGAATCCCCTGTGCTATTCGAAACCAGACCTTCATTGTGGAAACCGAGTGCACTACCACTATGCTATCCCTTTTCTTGACAAAGATTACTTCATCAGAGTTTGAAACAGGTGTACAAAACAACTGAATTTACTAAGAAAAGGTTAAAAGGAATTGTTTACATTTAAGTTGTATTTTTAGTATACAAATCTATATGATTTACTCTGGTCCACAGGTGCTCTCTTTATTCGTATCACGGAGTACAATGATCAGAATCCAGAGTTTGAAAAACCTGTGTATGAAGTTACTACTACTGAGGAGATTATCAGAAACTCATTCATTACTAGTCTGTTGTGTACTGATGCTGATGATGATATACAATCCTACACACTACTGCAGACTGGACCAAGCACCTTCCCAGAATATTTTGACCTACTTCAAGAAGGAGGTAGCATTTATTCTCATTTCTTTCTTAGTCTTAAATGTGTTTTTGTTTTCTTTTTTATACTTTCTTTTCTCATTTTGTGTATATGTGTTTAAAGTCCCTACTTCCTTGCTTCAATCAGTTGTATTTAAATTATTACTAACTAAGATCCACTTCTGACAAATCTATTCACAAAGACCAACAGAGTGCGTATCTATACTCTGTTCCATTTTTAAGTATACACTTTTAAAAATTGAATTAAAAAAGAACTATGCAAGCGATTGACTTGAGCTTTACACACTGACTACGTGGCATAATTGTTCTTGGTGAGCTGTGCTCAAACTAGTTTTATGCTTTTTGGTTTGGAAACAGCGTGACTGTTACATGCTTTGTGTTTTTTTTATAACTACTCAGAACACGTCAATGATTTGTTTAAATAAGAAGTACAAAATAAAAGCTTTGTGTTTTTGTAACAGTTTGCCATTGATGAAAGTTGTGTTTTTTATGTTGTTATGATGCCGCATCTTAGCAAACATCCAAGAAATCAGCTTTTTGGAATGTTGCGCGGGGGTGCTTCAGTATCCACTGTTGAGAGACACTTTAATGTAATAAGAAGAACTGTTTATATAACCATGAGTCGTGAGACAACAACTGGATTACAAAATGATCGACCACGCCGACTTAGTAGAAGAAAAACGACCCCACGAGAGGATAATTTTATTTGGCTTTCTCATCTACGGAATCATTTTAAAACTGCAGATCAGACCAGAGACGAATTGAACAATATTTGAAATGCCAACAGATTGTATTGAGACGGTTGAAAGAATTTTGACTTTTAGCAAGGCAACTAGCTTGACGCATCAGATTAAACCCATCAACATCCAAAACAGGCTTAATTGGACAAGAAACCATGCACATTGTCCTCGTCACGTATGAAATAACCACATGTTCTCCGACGAATCCAGTCTTTTTGTAACGTTATGTTGGGAGACAAAGAGTGTTCAGGAGAGTCAACGAGAGGTTAATTCCTCAATGTCTTAGGCAGCTAAAAGCTTTTGGGAGTGTAGGTGTGATGGTGGTGTAACAGTAGCTGGCAAGACCCCACTTGTGACTGTTCGTGACAAACTTTTCAGCACGCCGATACATTAATTAGATCCTTTAGCCAAACGTCGTTCCAGCTTTCCAAAATGCCCCAGACACTTCTTAAACTGGAAAGAGCATTACAAGAAGAGTGGAATAACATCTCCCAACAGGCAATTGCATGGTTGATCAATTCAATGCGGATACGTTACTAAGCGTGTCACTTTTTCAGATGACCCCCGCTCCTTGTGAGTACAGAATAAAAGTGTTATGATTGTTTTAGACTTGGTTGTGTGTTAAAGGGATCAAATTAGTATTCCTGAACATTTAAAGGATAAAGCTTGATTATGAAGTTGATTTTTAACACAGTGTATACTTAATAATGGAACAGAGTATATAATAGTTAAACGAGTTAGGAAGAAAGTGATAAACCTCTCATGAAAAACATATGAAAGAAAAAGTTCCTCGAGCAAAACTATGATGCCCCTGTTACTGTTATGTATTCAACTGTACAAACTACGGATATGAGTGGATAAGAAAAAAATAAATGAAGTCGTCATAATTTGCCCTACTTTTGCCATGAACAGGAAACCAGAGAGGTTTTATTTTTCGATTTCTTTATAACACAGAAACCCGTTAAGTGTTATGCTGACGTTTTAAGATATCCTTATCTAGGGTCTGTATATGACGTGTCAGGGACTACTGGGTACTCACGTATGAAAGACAACAAGAAGGTCACAGACATGGGTATTATTTTTCAGAGGAGACTGGGGAAGGAGTCATTTTTTATAAATAAAAAGGGAGTGTGATTGATTCAAAAATTATACGTCGGCTCGACCCATTTCCTCGACTACAGGATTGGACAAGTCACGTAAAGGAAAAGTCATAAAGTCTCGAGAACGCAAAATAGCTATCAGTCTAT
The DNA here is from genome assembly GCA_032362205.1 of Clione limacina. Classification (NCBI taxonomy): domain Eukaryota; kingdom Metazoa; phylum Mollusca; class Gastropoda; order Pteropoda; family Clionidae; genus Clione; species Clione limacina. The sequence goes on along the minus strand of JAUUEB010490662.1, from coordinate 3,527 downwards.
GATGTTTTACTCACTATTCATTTGTCAATAATCACATTTTTATGATATAATGTAATAGGATTTCCACATCGGAAGAAATGCAGGACAGAGGGTTATTAGGATCTACACAATTTACAAAAAGAAAAAGACTATAAACAGACAAGATATGAATGGAGGAAATAACATAACAAGATAGATGGACAGGGGTTATATAAATGGTTTTATTAACCGACTGACAAACAGAAGAGTTTAAGTTTTACGAGTTTAAATAATTCTACCTGAAAAATACAAAATTGCATCAGAATGATAATTATATGAAAAAAAGATTATATGTTTTATTGCAATTAGCTGAAACGTGCCATATGTGGTTAAAGTGTTTTCAATGCATATTTCAGGCCACTGCTAACAACAAGTGCCTTTCTAGCATTGTTTGTTTTCATGTTTAATATGACATCAGCTATAAACATAGTAAATCTATAAAATGATCTCATCAATAAAAACAATATTGATTTTCAGAAGAAATATGTAATATGATATTAGAACTCGGTTTGTCGTTTGATTGGAAACACGTGATCATACTCGCCTGGCGTAACGGAAGTACTATCTAAGAACATGTACCACGCTGTTTTAATTCACAGGGTTCTATAATTTATAGATTTTCTTCACTCAAAGAGTACCTGGAGAATAAATCAATGCATTGTGATAAAAAATGGAATGAAATCTGCGGTTGATCTTTAAAATATATAAATAATCCTGTTTATCCTATTTCGAATGATGAAGATGTTGATGGTGATAGCTTTTACACCCGCAACAACAGATACTGTTTAAAAATGATATAGATACGTGAAAAATTCGTTTACCCTATCAAGTTTATAAAAAAGATTGTTACTTGACCAGGCGCATAGCCAGGATTTTGAAAAAAGGGGAGAGAAAACCTTGTTTTTTTAATTTAGGTACGGCAAGCAAACAAAAATCTTGAAATAAGTTGTAAATGTTATAATTTTGTAACTTTTTTGAGTCAAAAGGAAGGAAGCCTTTCCAGATGCCCTCCCCTCCCTGCCATCACAGGTATACGCTTCACTAACAAAACAAAAGTTGAGATTTCGAACAAAAAACTTGAACAGCGCTGCTTTCTCGAAACCTTTTTTTTAGAATTTTCTTGTAATTTTCTATTATGATATCTTTTTTTAAAGTAAAATAATTAGATGACTTACATAATAATTAGAAACATATATTATGTGTATCTAATATAATTCTCTTTCTTTTTAGATTAGGTCTTTGATGAGCCCAGTGCACGCATCATTTCATTTCCGACAATAAAATTGAATTAGGCTTCAATCAAAGAAACGACTGATTGCTTTATTTAGACCGACAGCGAAATCTAATTATCGCATCAGAGAGAACGATACTGATGTGTCTAATGTCTGCGATAGACCAGTCTTTGATAAGGTATTTAGCTAGTTTGTCTAATATGTGTGATCAGGACTCTTTATCAAATGTACTAAGATCAAGAAATGTACCTGGGCTGGATAAGATCATGCTACCTTTCGTCTACAAGGTTTCTCGTGTTCTTGGATCTATACGTCTTATCTTTTTAAATGGAACACACAATTGCCGGTAGGATTTTAAGGTTTATCGAAACATTCATTGCTTTGTTGGTGAAGTAGATCTTTAGTGTTTTCGTTTAGGTATATCTGCAATTGTATTTGATTAGAATAAACCAAGACATTCAAAATAATGATCATCTTTTGCTTACGCTTCGTTTAAACTACTTGAAGGGGGAATGTGAATTGTATTTGGCTATTGATTTGAGCTCGCCGCTTCAAATCTGTCCCTTAAAAATGAAATCCTATATTTCACATGCGCGCCTCAATAAATTGGAAAATTGTCAGCCAACATAGAACTGCTCTTTATATTATAATATTATATTCTCAATCAAACTAGACTTGAAGTTCAAATTAATGAGAATCAAACGTTAAAAAACAACTTCCTGTTTATCAATCTGATGAATCAAAATTGAATAACATTAAACATCATGTATGTATTTATAGAAGAACAAATCTGTATGAAAATCTTGACACATTTGAAACCGTTACTCTGCAACTCACGATACGGCCCCATTTAATGACTAATTTGAACTTTTGCTATGAAATAAACAAGTTATTAACAAGAAAATAAGACCCAAAAGGCTGAGGTTAACAATCTGAATTGAATTATCGACCAAAACTCAAGAAAATAACAGCGAATAATATCAAATTAAGATATAAGATTTCAAGGAGATTAATAAAGTTTCAGATACCAGTCGATCTGAATATGATAGTGTGTACTTGTTATTAGATGTGTATCAAGGATTTTCAAATGGGGGTGGGGGATATCGGCGCAACACGCCAAGATTTCTTTTTTTTGGGAGGGGGGTAAATTATGTGAAAAAGGAACAAATTTAGGAACATTTAAAAGTTATTTATCATTACTTCATTAAGTTTGAACTTCTGTTTCTTCATTGCTTCCATACATGAGGGCGATGTAGAATGTTCCCTTAAATCCATAACTCGATGGGAATCGCTAGCTTTAATTGCTTGTACCACTTTCTAGAAAACACCAAGCCAGAACGGATTAACATGCTTCAAAGCTCTTATTTCTGTGTCAATCTATCACCAGGTCCATCGACCACACAGCAGGATAAAGTTCGGTAATGGATGTTTCTCTACTTTGATTGACAAGCCACGTGAGGCACTGAGAGATATGTCTAGAATCTTCTGGTCAGATGAGTGAACATTCGGACATGTAGACAGGAGATCCAGGAGATAAACGACAGATGCATTTAAGAGCTGCAATATTTTATATTATTGATTTATTTTATAGATGTTGATGTTAACCCGTTTGCGAATCTGCCAATATGTGTTTTTGTCATAGATATACAAACACTACAATTTACTATCGCTTTAGTTGCGCTCTACAATTATTGGTAACCATAATTAAACAGTTACCACATAACATTTTATTCATGAATGCCCGTTATGAGACTAAAATAATATCATAAATCTTATTCATATACGCACTTTAAATTTGAATCGATATATATCATTTTATTGCATACACATAAGTGACTCATAGAGAAAAAATATATGTTTTTTTAATGTGTCATTATATATAGTGATAATATTATATATATTGCCTATTTTAATAGAATTAAAAATAGGATAATTCATATTAATTTCTATTATTATGGTTTGATTGACCTGTGGAAATTTGCGGGTCCTGGGGGAGGGACTGCAAGCATCAATTCCAACCCAACGCTACGCCCCTGGACTTGTTATCCGTAATATTGATTGCGTCGACTCAAGGGCTGATATGTTGTTCGGCTGACCCCAGATGATGGGAAATACTAGTTATCGAGCTTGATGATGTTTAAAGCTGTAACATTTTTCCTCTGCTCTAAGTCTAACTTGTAAGTTAAGGAAATGACATGTTTCAAGTTTTCGGAGCAATATATTAAAGAAAGTTCAATATGAATTAAATAAGTACAGCACTTTTAATTTTTGACAAAA
>JAUUEB010490651.1:0-10710 GCA_032362205.1 Clione limacina | reverse complement strand
CTTGAAGCAGTAGTCCCTGTTGGACTCGAACTGAAACACACATCTTTATATATATATATATATATATATATATATATATATATATACCGTATAATATATCGTATTTCCAGACTTCCGTCTATTTGCAGCCCGTATATTGACATGACGTGTGGCGTAGGTTTATTCCCATTGAGCTTTGAAGTACAAGATTTTATCTCAAGTTTGTATCACACCCACTCAGATAATGGCCATCGACTAGTCTCCTTACAAGCACATTAAACTCTCATAACATCCTGAGGTGTTCCACTACACTAATCATAACATCTTGCTTATACATCCTTATCTAAGCTCCTTGAACTTATCATACCATCTTACATACAAATCTTTACCTTTTCACATTTTTTATATTTTCATATTTTTTCTATCTTAGATTCTTGGTTTCTAATGCATGGACGGCGGCACGCTGCTTACTGCCTTATTTTTCAGTTTCTTATTTATATTTTTAGAGATATGTATATCACTGTAGCGTCTTCCTTTGAAAAGAGCCAGGTGTCCAAGTCGAACATGTTCCTTGGTGAGTTAGTTGCATTGCACTCAACGAAAATACATCGTCCTAGTTTACATTTGTTAAGTAAATTAGGTCATACGTGGTAAGTCTTCCGTGAAAGGAGATTGATGGTGGGGTCTGTTTTTGCCATTATACCTGCTTTGTGTCCAGTTGAATCCCCTTCATAAAATAAATAAGTCAAACATTTTTTTGATACTTTTGCCAAACGGCTAAAAACACAATTCTATGACCCTATTACGAACTTTTTCGATGTGTTTGTCAGCGTGTATTCTTCGAACTTATATCAGTATAATTGTTGTGAGCACACAAAAACTACAATTTAGTCAAAAGAATGTAAGCAAAATAAATGAAATATGATAGTACGAAACGAAAATTCAAAATTTTACAGAAATTTGCGTTAAATTTTAGATGTTTGTAGGGTATCTGTACGCTCATCTATCTATAACAATTTACACTGAATTGTAGTATTTATGCTTGTATGTATGCTCGCTTACTTGCTTGCTTGCGTGATGATTTCCTCATAAGTCCCTGGTTGGATCTAGCTGAGATTTTAACACGTGATTACTCACATATCAAAGGGGTACTTTGGATGCTTTTGGTGTAAATTAATATATTCTACGATTTTTGATAAAGATGTTTAGTGTTACATTATGATTATTATGCTTTCGCAATGGCCTAGTGTTACAGTGCCTTTGTATATTTGCTTTTAGATTTGTATACTGTCCCTTTGTCCTATTGAACAAAGTTACGATTTTGTTTGTCAACTACTTTACATCTTATGTACATTAGTTTGTCATTATTTGTTTAAATATTACTATGTGTTTTATGTGATTTTGTATTCTTTGTGTTTGTCTTGAGGAAGGGTTTTTACCCGAAACTGTCGACTTTGTTTTGTATTGTCCTATTAAATGGTGGTTTAATGACTTGATCGTTACTTTTTATAATAAACAGGTTAGATATGTTTACCCAACTCCTTTGTACCTTTTTAAGACTGTCAAGCTGAACCTCCTTTTACTTCACATGAAGCTGGAAATATGCAGGTTTGTCTCCTTGGCAGGCGGGGTTATGGTTATTGCTTTATAAAGTAACTTCATAAATGCATTAAAAAAATTATCACAGACTTTCCTCTCAAAAACAGTTGACACGCTGAAAAGCTCAAAAGAAATAACCAAGCAAAGCAATAATTTGGTGGCTGGATATAAAACTGAAAGACAACACTGGAGAAAGAAGAATCGGACCATTAGACCACCGAGTTATATACAAAAATAGAAAAAAAGAAGAACAAGATTTTTGGTTGATGTGGTTCACTAACTATAATCGGAGCAATTCTCTAACACAAAATGAGACAACAAACAAAAGCTGACCTGTTTATACGCCAATGCCAAGATGAACATCAAGATAGTAACGATATATTGCACTGATATCTGGATAATTACATTACTATTTGTTCCATGCTGATTCCTATCATATCATTGTGTATCTAATCAAAAGCATGTCTACATTATATTGCTATTCGATCACAAAAATAACTGTCAAAGCCCTGATGATATTAAGATAGCAAGGGGTAATGTAGTATTTAGATCGACGCCCAAAGATAATATTATAATAAGAATACGAGCTCGATAGAAAGGCAAGATTATTAAATGGAGAGACGATAAAGGTCATCGAGTCTTTCATTTACATGCAAAGAGACGGCACATATGGAAAGCTGGCAATAAACATTCCCATCACACTTTGACAAGGATGTATTTGGCAAGGATTGGAATGCATCTCTAAAGAAAATATTCAAAACGAAAGCAAATAAAGGACAATCAACATAATAACAAATGCAATTATGTGTTCGTCTGTTATTAATTCAAACGCAGTCAAAATTAGCCAGTTGAATGAATTTGCGTAAGCAAACTGCTGTTAAGATTCTTGTTTCTTGATAAACGTGTGGTGTAATTGTCTAGTGCAGGGGTTCTAATTTGTTTAACTCAAAGTCACACTTTTATATTTTGCTTATCATTTGTCTCTTTTTTTGCTGCATTAAAACCTAGGTGTATATTTAGGGGTTCGTAACCCAGGTTGATAGTTTCGGAAAGTAAAAGGTCTTGGTTTCTATTCCAAACAGAGCTTGCATATTTCATTGGAAAACAACCAATTCCTCACCCGACCCAGTTTAAATATGTTAACCCAACTCTAGGCAGTGAGTACCTTTTTTAGACTGTCAAGCTGAACCGCCTACTACTTCACATGAAGCTGAAAATACGCAGGTTTGTCTCCTTGGACTGTCGGGGTTGTTGTAATTGCATTATAATATAACTTCATAAATGCATTAAAGAAATTATCACAGACTTTGTGCTTTCCTCGCAAAAAAGGTTGCCACGCTGAAAAGCTCAAAAGAAATAACCAAGCAAAGCAATAATTTGGTGGCTGGATATAAAACTGAAAGACAATCCTGGAGAAAGAATAATCGGCCCATTTAGTTAACCAAGATATATACGAAAATAGAAAAAAGTAGAACAAGATTTTTGGTTGATATGGTTCACTAACTATAATCGTAACATTTGAATATTTTTTTTTTGATTATAGATTAATAATGCCAACGAGCGTTTTCATGAATATGAGCGCAAAGTCGGATTAAAAAGTCAAACTCAAAGTAACTGGAAATAGATTCATTTATCGGAAACGAGATGATGATGAAAAATATATCTATTATTCCCTTGATACTTGTCTAAACTCTGTCCCCGCTGCAATATTTTCCAGTTGTTCCAAAATCCTCAGCTTGTGATACAGGTGCAGTAGACATCATATTTGTTTATTAACTTAAATGTCGTTAGTCTTTAATCTATTTTTTTACTTTTTTCTTGTTCTTATATCTTTAGTGAAAAAATAATAAAAAAAGAAAGAAATGAATAAAGAAGTAAAAAAAATGCCGAATGAAAAAAAGGGAGACCACTCTCATTGATCAGCCAAAACCGCTCTCCTCTGTCACCATTGATAAGCATTTGCCTCGATTTCAAAAAACTATTTTAAAAGAAAACATAACAATTGAGGCAAATACTTATCAATGGTGACAGAAGAGAGCGGTTTGGACTGATCAACATTCTTTCTTAACATACAGTATCCAAACCTAGCATTTTGAGGGGATCGATCGCTCTCGCTCCCCAAGACGCCCCATAACTCATAACCTCAAAAGTACGGAGTTAAAACCACTCTCCTTGATCTTTCAAAACCACTCTCCTTTGCTCCTTTGTCACCATTGATAAGTATTTGCCTCAATTGTTATGTTTTTATTTTAAAATATTTCTTGCATCTATAACATTGCTTATCATACACCCACCCTTCCTTAATTAATGCTCCCTTTCTTTCTTCTTTCCTTCGGCCTTTTTTGTAATTCTTTGTTCATTTTATTCTTTTTTTCGTTCTTTTTCCACTACATTTATTGATGTTCACCTCAATCTCACCACTCTCTTTCTTAATTGATTTATTCATCAATTTTCGTTTGATTCATTTCTTCTGTTTGTCCATCATTTGACAATCACTTTCTCCTTGTTTTCATTAATTTCATACAATTTTATTTCTTCATCTAGTTCTCAAATTCATAATTATTGTGCGTATTTTCCCCCGTTTTTACGATATCCTGTAATCCCAAAAATAAAATCCATGCTTTAATCAAAAGTGTATATACCAGGCGATGACAAAACTATAAGAAGGAAAGTGAATTTGCGTCATAAAAAAAGAACTTCGAAACAAACGCATACATAATAATGATACATACGATGCCACAAAACTGCCAGTCTAGCCCAAATATCCCATCACATTGTCTAGTCTAGAACTATAGACGGCGTAGCTTATTCAGAAACCTTGAAAACTGTTATTTTGGCATGGGCTGTCCGCGTTCAACCAAAAATAGAGCAAGGTAAAATAGAATAAACGAGAAGCAGTAAATGCGAATATGTTTTCCCACGATGGCTTCCGGTGGTGAGCACTACTATCTGGATCAGTTCAAAATGTCTATTGGTGATGTTTGCTCATTATTCCTGGAGGTAGGGCGATAGATAGGAGTGATAAAAAAGTTTGAAACAAATGAATTTAAACGTAAGAGAAAGAGAGTTGGTTTGAGAGGGAAATAGAGAAAAAGGTGCTGACATTCACATTCGCTGTTAAAAGAAATGCGAATTCGTTTGTCGGCTTGACACTTTGTAAATACTTTTTTCTAATCAAGGAATGAAGTTGATAGTGATTTTAAATGCGTATGAGAATAATTGTCTTGAAAATCAACTTTTTTGATCAATGCTGTCAAGAGTGATGTGTTCTTGACATATTTTTTTTTGGAAGAAGTAAAATAAGAAACACTTGCTTTATAACAGAACAATGTCTCTTCATTTTCTTAATGAGTTTATTCTTTCAGGAAGTGTTCCCAACTGCAATTTTTACATGGGTATCTGTTTAATTAAAGCATTGATGTTTTGAAACAGGATAAGGAGAGGTTTATGAGGTCAATCAGCATGTCACTAGGTAATTACTTACTGTTGCCTTGGTTAACTTGTTTTACTTGAGCAATATGTGTAGTGATCCGTTTCTGTACTTAAACAAAACTCCAGGGGAGTATAATAACAATCACATTTTGGGGGAACTAAAAATCTGTAAATAACATACACTTAGGAATCTAAAAAATCGGGTTGGTTAAGTTTTTACTAAAAATCAGCCATCGTCTGTGAAAGTTGAAAAGTGCTGTTAAAAAAATATATGGTGAGTACCTAACTAACAAGGTGACCATTGAACCAATCAATTTGCACTCATTTACCAACGGGAAATTAAAAAAGAAAATGTGCACTCATTTTTTGGGAAATTTTAAAATATACTCAGAACAAACTCTAAGATCACTTAATACTTTCTAAACAAACAAATCACACAGCTTCTACAAACCTTCAAATTATTAGATGAACATCGTGAGGGTAGTCAAATAAGTGAATTGTGACGCTCGTGTTTGTCTGTGAACACGATAACTCAAAAAATATATAACTGATAGACGTTTAATGTGGTTTGATGTTGTAAATTAGCACTATGAAGACATCTATTTAATTTCAATATCTGTTAACAACTGACTGAGTAAAAGACATTTTTAGTATTTCTCTATTGGACTCTACTAGGCATTTTGCTGTCATCCATTGTCACCCGCGCCAGTTCGTTCCGGAAATGGCGTGCGTAATGTGGTGTGCACTCATACTAAACGCAACGCGACGACGAAGAAGAACATTGACATTGGTGCTATATACATGTCGTTCAAAACTATTTGCAACAAAGTCGGATGTATTCCAAGCGGTAATTTTATTTGCTTAAGCTGTTTTAATTTGAATATTTTGATATAAGATATAAAGGATAATACAGCTATGCTCTTCTATTTTTTACTTAAATAATGAGGATGTGGCGTGGCTACTAGTTAGAAACTGTTTTCGTTTTTAAATCGTGTCGGATTTGTACTCTCTCTGAGTACTCATGTTTCTAGTTTTGTTTTGTTTAATAAGTTAATTTGGAACGTTGTTTTTCTTGACATGTTTTGATAAAGTTTTGTTCTTTTATTTTCTATCCGAGTAATGCTTATTTTAAGTCGTGTTGGATTTGTACATAATGCCCTGTGTTCTTGTATTGTTTGTACTCTGTTTGAGTAATCATGTTTCTTGTTTTCCTTGTCGTCAAGCTGAAATGCATAGTTTCACGCCAGCATATTTGTATATATTTGTTTGAATATGGATGATTTGTGGAATAAACATCGAGAGTTACTTTAGCATACATTATCCAGACCTAGCATTTTGAGAGGATTGATCGCTCTCGCTCCCCAAGACGCCCCTCAACCTCAAAAGTACGGAGCTAAAAACCACTCTCCTTGATCAGTAAAAACCACTCTCCTCAATTTGTTCAAAAATACCACAAAATAAAAGATACATGATAATCAGTGTCTTAAATTATTAAATCAACAGTAGACTGTTGCTGCTGGCCCCGAGCGTTGCTTCAAGTATCATTCCGACCTACAGGCTTTGAAGTGTCTGATTAGTTAAATAACCTTTAATTTTCTTGTCAATGTCACCCTTAAGTGCGCGTGGCCATTTTAATGGAATCAAAAACGTCCTTTTATATAGCGTGAGACAAGTTCAAGTATGACACATTTTTGGCTATTGCAAGTACTTAATTGTGTGCGTGTGCTTGTATGAAAGAAAAAAGTATCAAAACTGTTTAAGAGTGTCAAAAAATACTAAGTCAGCAATTCACTAAAAGTATCTTAATAAATATATAGTACATTTTGTTATTTTACTTGACGCTAAATGGTTATATATTTAACAATTTGTTTACATTTTCTTCGACATTTTCAACCACTTAACGCAGCTTTTCGATTCATTGACGCATATAATGTATATAATCAATACATTTAATCGTTTGAATACGTTTACTTTTTACTTTCTAGTCAAAATCTTTAAAAATGACATTTCATGTCATTCGAGTTTACATTAACTGTCTGTATCTTTCATTGTTTCATATTCCATCAATCTCGTCTTTCAGGCAGACATGGGTACGAAGCCACAACTCACGAAGCCGAAGCCCTGACACATCACGAAGCCGAAGCCGCCTCTAAAAAGTAACACGAAGCCGAAGCCCTTGTTTTTAGAAAACTATACAACAAGGTTAAATCATCCTATTTCAGTAAAACAAAGTGTTGGGTACCTTGTAAACAGTGCTTAGTTAACCTATTAACACTTTTGAATGGATTTGGAGTAAGATAAAAACCCCTTTTAATGAAAAAACATTCCAAGATTTTTGGAAATATTCCGAAGTCGAAGCCGAAGCCTCTCTTTCAAAAAAGGATGAAGCCGAAGTCAGTCTTTGAAAACAGGCCGTAGCCGAAGCCGAAGCCTTGGCTTCTAAATTGCGGCTTCGCAAAGCCGAAGCCAAAGCCGAAGCCGGATTCGTATCCATGTCTGCTTTCCATTGATTACTATTTAAGATTCAAAGTGCCCTAAATTTGCACCATTTATATCTCAACAATGTCGGCCATTGTTTTAATTATATCCGAGGTTGTCCCCCCATTTCAAAATCCTGGCTACACGCCTGTCGTCTTTCAATCTGTTTTAACTTCATCCTATATTATGTTGTTAGTGAAAGTGACATAAGTTTTGAGTATTATATTTCTTTTAGACTTTTTAAAATTATCAATAGAAAATTGTTTTTTCAATATTTTTATATTCTATGTTGAGACACTTCAAAGTCATATTTTGAAAAAATTGACATGATTTAAACAATTAAAAGGTTAAAATTATTTTTGGTTACTGATTTTTTACTTAGTTGAAAATGTACAGTATGTTCCATTACATTGTCCAATCTAACATACGTTTTGTATCATTTAATTACTCTGGTGAAACATATAACTTCAAATATTGATGCGCAATATTGTCAGCAAAAAATATCTCTCCATTGTCAAAAAGAGAGAATTGAAAAAAAACACTCTTATAGGCCAAAAGCTGAGAGCTAAAAATCACTCTCCTAGGCCAAAAGTAGAGAGCTAAAGCTCACTCTCCTAGGCCAAAAGTAGAGAGCTAAAAATCACTCCCCTTCAATTTTTAAAATGATAGGTCTGATTATCATGTCCGTTTCACTCATATTTTACTAATGTTTTCAAGGTTCATCAAGTTCTGAAATCAAAATTCATTAGGTGTTTTAATAATTAGCGAAATTTAGCTAATTGAAAAGAATTCAATCAGGCAATCCTCTGCGCGGTCTAAATCCAGCCCATAGCAGTCCCAGCCTTTCCCGTTACCGAGTTGTAATTTCGATATTCTTTTTGTATTTGTAACTATAATTGCAAAGACATAGTTATTTTATTCATTCAATGCCACTCATGCCACCGTGATGTGGCTTCTTCACCCGGGTCTCTGCCAATACTCATTGCTGCTATCTGCCACTGTGGGTTAACTTATTTATAGAGGCATGTTCAAAATATCTAAAAACATAACATTAGAAATTAAAGAAATAATCGAATAAGTTGATCATTTATGAGTTGAAAATTTATTGTGTTAATGAGATTTTAATTTCCTCTTGCTTATGAATACTGGAGTGCTTCTTCAACTGTCATACGGATTTAAGGAAAATGAGTAATCTTACTCGAAAAAAAACCCGCAAAAAATCAGCATCTGTGCGTGAATGCGTCGTAAATTGTTAACTTGAAGGGTAGCAAGAAGAACTTGAAAGCAAGCCAAGAATTATGAAATAAAGGGTTGTAGAAGGAAATGGAGAAACTATTTCTAAACTATACTTATAATTGTGTACTAGACGTTGGTCTAGGGGTTATTTGACAATTGCATACTAATTATTTCTCAGCTCCCCTGCGAAAAGCACGACTCCCATACTCATTTTTAAAGTCTCTAAATACCAAAGCAACTGCCTTTTTGGGGTATCTGCAGTTTTCATTTGTGTTGCTTGTTAGAATTATTTTTAAAACGATATTTGTTTACTTTGGATGTTTAACACAGCGTTATTGTTGATGCGTACCATATCTATAATGAATGAATATTTCCCCCCGGAAGGTATTATTCTGACACTCTCACATTTAGAGGAAGTACCAGGTGTTTACAACTTTTAAACTCATACTTTCGGTAGATTTTTTCGCTTCCACTTTTGACTATTTGTGATGATAAAATTTCAATTAGAGGGAGCGTAACGACCAAAAAGACGAATTGAGGGAGCGTTTAGCGTCCCGAAATTCTAGTGATATATATTTTCCTAGAGAGGATTGGGCTCCTCGAAATTACTAAAAAATAAACTGAATTACTATTCGGCTCTTCTCACAAGAGATGGTGCCAATCGAATTTTCATATCTCGTCGTGTTTAGACTCACACGATGAAATAGAGAGAGAGAGAGAGAGAGAGAGAGTGTAATGGTTTGGCTTGTGTCAGGGGCTTTTAGTGTCATTCCATTAAGTGGTGTCCAGTGTTTACCAAGTTCTTCCTAAAAAATAACAGCGCTACGAGTAATTTGCAGACAACATTCTGTGTTCATATTGGGGACTCAATTCTTATCTAAAAAGACATAAATAAAGACTATTGTAAGAAAATAACACTTACCAAAAGAGTACTTGCGATTCAATGATGTTTTGAATTGATACACTAAACAAAACACCAAATTCCTTGAAAAATATCTAAGTTTTCAATGTCGACTTAAAAAGCAGAATTTTATGGAAATGTCCCGTTCTATACCTTTTTAAATAATTGTTAGTAAAACTATGGTTCTCTTTATAATCCGACTAGTTTGGAGAAAATATAGTGTGGTTTAAAAATAAACGTATTTCCTACACATTTGTTTCCTCCACACAAGTCATGAAAGTAACAACACAGAGTAAACTCCTTTCACTATCTACCTGCCTCAATTTTTGGATCAACCGTTATCTGACCATTGTAATTACACCACACATTAAGACGGGCATTGAGTGGTTACATAGTAATAAGAAAGATCTGGTGTAATTACCAGGTCACGGACATTATATCAATAGCCATCAACATCTTACTCGGCCGTTATTTGACGTATTTATTTGCATTATGTAAGTCTGGGATATAGACACATCAGTGGATGTCATAATTCATAAGCCACAGATGTCGGAAAACATCCAAAGGAATCGCATGTATATAGATTAGATAAAACATGTATACCTCTTGGTTGTGTGCAAAATCATGTTACTTGTGGTAAAGACAAGAAGCATTTTCCTTCAAATAACTTTGATTAGAGTCTCCCCATGACTTTTTTGTTGTTGGGAGGAAATTTTCGAGTTTAAAAAGAAATAGGGGAAATATAAAGAAAGGTGAAAGAAAAGTGTACAATGGGAATTGCAAATATAAAATTAGCCAAACGTGTTTTGCAAATATTGAGTTAATATAAGTAGATATCAATACAAAAGATGAATTATCCTCAAAATTAAATGTTCCTCCACAGAAATCATTGGATCGATTAAGTTGAACGCTGATTTTATTTTATATCTTGTTTCAATAAATACAATCACCATGATTTGACATCTAGGAGAGACAATCATGTAATGATTAAAACTCAACGAAAACAACATTCGGATTCTAATATTTAAAAAAAACTGCCGTCGAATATGGTGATTTGAATACTTGTAGGTTAGAGAGAAAACAAT